>JACERP010001239.1:0-24667 GCA_014080715.1 Scenedesmus sp. NREL 46B-D3 | reverse complement strand
TGACAGGCAGGTTGCTGATGTATCTCCACCAACAACCAGGCAAAGGGTGAGACCTTGGTGGCAGCACACATCCTAGCATGCTCATGCACTGATGGAACCACTGGAATGGTCCTCACCCTAAACAAGCAAACCAACAACATAATGTTTCTCAACAGCCTGCAGCACGAGTTAGAGCTGCTGTTAATTGACGGTTCCGGCTGGATATATCAGTGCTTAGTCGTGCTGTGCTGTTGAGCTTGTGTGTTTGTACTGTACAGGTCACCATAGGCAGCCACAAGCTAGCCGCGTCCAGCAGTGGTGCATCTGGCTTGTTTGAGGAGCCCGCAACAAGCAGTGCCAGCGATCGAAGGAGCAGGAGTGCAGGCAGCAGTAGCATGCAGCGGGCAGTGTCTCTTCAGGCAAAGGAGGTGCCGCTGCTGGCACAGGTGCCAGATGCTGCAAGGAACGCAGCAACAACAGGCTGGGTACCCTGCTAAAGGAGGCCCTAGGGCTATATAAATCTTGAGAGGACGGCGGCGATTAAATAATTGTATCGTATGACCAATTGTGACACTGTTTGCTGCTGAACACTGCTGTGCCCTTCTGACGCTTGTCCACATCAGTCAAATATCCGACAACTGTTTCACAAGGGTTCAGCCTAAACCCTTGCAACACCTTGGTTTTGAGAACTTGTTGCAATGCAACACAGATGTGGCGACCACCTGCACAACAAGTAACCTGCATGCGGTCTGAGGAGTTACCAGCACGTTCACCTGCAATATGTTGCCAACAATTGGCAACACATCTCCACTCGCGCACTTGAAAACTTGGAGCATGTACAGTGACTTGGAGGATGTACGGTATAGTAAAGTAAAGTAAGAAAGCCACGTGATCTCACGAGCAATTGATGGGCAGCAGTGACTGTCTGGGCCAGAGTCTGCTGCACGCAACTTGTTTGACTTGTCAATGTTGCACCATGCTCAGCGCACAGCTGGTGGATGTGCTGTGTATCATCATTGGTCGTTGAACAGATGTGGTGCAATGCACGAACTGCATCGCAACCAGGGTCCGTGTAGATTCAAAACAAGTGGTCCCAAGGCAACCAATTGCAGGTGCGGCCACCCCCGCGGCTTTGTGGACAGTACCAACCAGTTCCGCGGGTTTGGGGTCTGCCGCCTGGCACAGTAAACTTCTTAGCTGTTGTGCACTAGCCCCAATGTCCATACATTGTTCATACACTCTGCTGAGCAACATATTATTGTAAGTACAGTGTTCCACCGTTACACCGTTCGCTAGTCTGCAAGGCTCTAAGGACGGTATAAGGGGGTAAACGGTGTATCCAGGGATAGTGCGTTTAGCGGCCTCGAAGCGGCCTGGAGGACCGCATAACCTACTGTGCTTGTTACGATGTTAATGCTGCGCGACAGGGGTCCGTTTGTTAAGTTACTATAGGCCAAACGTCATCCCTTCGACACCACAGCCTGTACTTGACCATGCTGGCTCAAGCGCAGCAGCAGCAGCTGCTGCCACCAACAGTGAACAGACACTGCAGTTCTGCAAGTGCAAAGTGGCACCACATGCACCATGACGTCCTGGCAGCACCACAGCTGCACTGCAGTGCAGGCACAGAAGCAACCATACACAAGTGGCAGGCCTAGCCTGTTCTTGCCACGTAGCTGAAGATGGATTCCTGGCGGCCCTGTCAATGCGCATGCGGTTGAGAGCATCAGCAATGCTGCTTGCAGAAGTGCGCATAGCAGGGCTCACAACGGTCACAGGGGCATCACGCATGAAGGTCTGCAACACAGCCAGTGCCTGCTGCGCCTCCTGCAGAGTCACAGCCTTCGCAGGCTCCACATCATCAGCATCCCCCTCCGGCACTGTCACACCAGTTGCTGCTGCCTGAGCTGCAGTGCTAAACCCTGGACCGCTGACCTCAGCGCTGCTCCGCTAGGATTCTAGGCTGAGGCACTGCTGCACAGACCAGTTCATCAGTTGTCAGCTGGCCCTCCACCACATGCTCATCTGGATCATCTAGGAAGATTTGCCTTAAAACAGCGGGGATCAGACGCAGAAAACGCAGGATTTGGGCAAAGCGATACACCGATTAATCGGTAATTACCGGTAATATTACCGGTAACGGTGTACAGGGAAACGGTGTATCGGGGCGGAAAACGCCCTGCGGAGCTCGTTTGCACAGGCTAAAGGACAGTATAAGGGGGTAAACGGTGTATCGGGCAACGGTGTAACGGTAGAACATTGTACTTTCTAAGAACATTTCAAAGCAGTACGGCACACCTCGCCGCTTTGTCAAACAGCAATCAGGCTCCCGCACCCGCTGACTAACCACTATCAGGATGATGTACAATCACAACTTTGCACCTGTTTGCTGTTGCTCAGCACATTCGAATTATAACTGGTTGCCAGTAACACTTGTTGCGATTTGTTACGAACAGCTGTGAAACTGTGCATCCATCAGCTGGACGTTCTATGATATACCATACCCGAGGCGTCTTGATAAGTCTTGATCATCCAGCAACGCACTCCTCATTCTCATCCGCCAGTGCGCAACAATGCAGCAAGCGAGGACAGAAGAGACGGTAGCATGGCACCACCTGGGTCCGGTCATTCACAATATTGTTAGCGGTATGTCTTGGACCGATGTCCTTGGAATCGATCTTGTCTGCCGAGCCTGGAGGGCGAGCGACGCCAGCAGCAGTGAAGAGCTGGTGATAGGCCACACGACTGACAGTCTGCAGCACTGGCTGCAGTATCACAGCAGAAGGCTCTTAAACGTGGCAGTGGAGTGGTGAGTGCATAGAGTGCTTCAACTGGGCACAAGCCTGCACTGCCATGGTTGCAGGACCGGAACAGCACAAACCCCAATGTTGAGCGTACTAGTCAGTTTGGGGGTCGCAGAGCTAACTCCGCTTCAGGATGTCCTTGTTGTGGTGCAGAAGTTGAGTCTTTGTCACACTTCATGTTTGATTGCCCTGCTACTTCTGCTCAGAGGGATAGTATGTTTGCTGAGATCAGATCCCTGCCTGGTTGCGCTGAAAAGTTGCGCAGCGTTTTGTCCATGGCTGATTCGTCAATCAAGGTGTTGCATTTTGTATCTGATAATATTTGGGGCAGTTCTGGAAGATGTCGGATGGTGTCACCGTGTGTTGCTGCATTTTTTGTCAAGTCTTGGGATGTGCGCAATGCATGGAAACATCTGGAGCAGTGCTCCCTCCTCTTTCCGCCCCGGTGGGGCGCGGGGCCGATGGCGCTGATGCTATGGCTTGAATAAGTAATATGATGATGATGATGATGATGATGATGATGATGATGATGAAACCCCAATGTTGCAGCCACCACCACCACATACGACACCTTCACCGCACGCTTTGCAATTGTCTGAACTATTACCATGGGGTGTTTAAATACTATCCAAAGGAGTACTGTTTAGACACCCTTTGCTTTTGGGTCCCTGAAGTACTGTGACCTACTCCTCGTGACCTACTCAGGAAGCTCGCTGTGCAGCGCAATGGTGTGTTGCAGCCCGGTCATCTCGCCCAGTTTAATCACTCCTGTACACAATTGCTGTGTCAGGCATGCAATGAGAGCATGTGCGCATGGTCTGTGCTGTCTTACAGGGATGACGGCTACATCGGCAACCCACGGTTGTTTGAGTCTCTGCTGTCAACGGCCACCCGCCTGCAGCACCTGCGGCTGTCCTGCAGAACCTGCAGCAAGTGCCTGCAGCCAGCTACCTGGGGCAGCTGTCAGACTTGCGCAGCTTGACCATCAGCAAGTGCCGCAGCTTGGAGGTGCTTCCTGCAAGCATTGGCTGCCTGTCGCGGCTCGCCTCCTTGACGTTGTCCAACTGCAACGAGCTGCTGGAGGTGCCGCATGCGATTGGGGGCCTAACAGCCCTACATAAGCTGATTGTCAGCCGGTGCATGATGCTACGGGCGCTTCCTGCAAGCCTTGCGGGACTATGGGCGCTGAAAGAACTGATCCTCATAAACAACTATCACCTGGGTGATCTGGACGAGGGCGTGCTTGCAGGAATGGAATCGCTGCACAGCCTGAGCATCAGCATGTGCAGTGGGATGCGTGCGCTGCCTGGCTCGCTGCTGCAGGCAAGCAACCTACAGGTTCTCGAGCTGATGCACAACCACAGGTGACATTGACACGACATCCTACAGTACTGTAGTGCAAAACGTTGCTCCAACTCGTAAAAAATGTTGTGTGTATACTGCGAGGTTTGTCTTGTTAAGCATGATGCAGCAACTTGATGCGTTGATGCAGGCTCATACTGCATATTACTGCTATGACAGCTTGATGCTTTGTGCGTGCTGCAGTTATCCAGCTGCTCTACATCAACCGCTCAACTCTCCTCGCCGCTTCTGCCTGCAGGCAACCTGCGCTTGCTGCCGAGCCAGCTCAAGCGGCTGCCACAGCTCCACACCCTGCTCATATCTGCTTTCAAGCTCGACTTGGCTGCCCTGTTTGAGGGCATGAGCAGCATGCGGGGGCTGCGCAAGGTGCTTGTTCACATGCTTTGGGATGACCACTGGCAGGAGACGGCAGAGCAGGGCCTGCCAGATGGCATCATCTGCCCCTGGCACGCAACACAGGTTAGGCCATTTGGCAAGCGCCAGCTCCCGCACACCTGTTCAATGAATAGCTGTGGTGAGAGAGTAGCTAATGTCTTGTGTTCAGCAGGCACCTCTGTCACATCTGATGTACCGTCCCGGCAAGTGCTGGCCTGGAAAATGTTTTCTGGTGATGGCTGCGGCATGTTTAACGGAAGTTTAGTGCGCGGGCTGACTGAGCAGACACATGTCATCTGCTTCATCATCATCATATTACCCATTCAAGCCATAGCATCAGCGCCATCCACCCCGCGCCCACCGGGGCGAAAAGAGAAGGGAGCACTGCTCCAGAATGTTTGCATGCATTGCGCACATCCCAAGACTTGACAAGAAATGCAGCAATACACGGTGACACCATCCGACATCTTCCAGAACTGCCCCAAATATCATCAGATACAAAACGCAACACCTTGATTGACGAATCAGCCATGGACAAAATGCTGCGCAACTTTTCAGCGCAACCAGGCAGGGATCTGGTCTCAGCAAACATACTATCCCTCTGAGCAGAAGTAGCAGGGCAATCAAACATGAAGTGTGACAAAGACTCAACTTCTGCACCACAACAAGGATATCCTGAAGTGGAGTTAGCTCTGCGACCCCCAAACTGACTAGTACGCTCATGTACACACAGACAACCCATACGAACACGCAACAGCAATTCAATACCACGTGGAATTGCCACTGAACGCAAGTACGGCCTAGGCCTCCTGAAACCCATAGCATCAACATGAGTGGGATGCACATGAGCCACATACCGACTCAGAGTGGAGTGTTTCAACGTTTCACATGCAATCCTTTCAGCATGTAGTGTCCTGACCTGTTTGTTGACATGGCTCTTGCACGCACTGGCTCTGCCTTCCGCGGTCACAATATTCACACCATACTGGCACAGCAGGCTCTGCACATACTTGTGCCACGGTGTCACCGCCACAGCACCACTAGGACGCCTTCATTCAGCTTTAAACACTTGATTTGGCAGCCGAACGCCCTGCATACGCTGAATCCTGTAGTAGTACTCCAAAGCCCTCTGATGAAGCCACATATGCAACGGTTTCGCACCCCAAGAGAGCTGAAGAGCATGGGCGCTCCTTGCCACAGCGCATTGCGCATTTGATGATGTCTGTCTGCACTTTGTCAATCAGCTGCAGTTGCCTAGCTGTGGACGGAAACCAAACCTCACTGCCATATTCGACAATGGGACGGACACACGTCAGCAACAGTATGCGTTTAACCTCCACACTGATGCTGCGGCTCTTCCAAATTGGCATGAGCGCACCCTTGACACGTTGCACCTTAGCCAGCATCTTCTCAAAATGTGTGGTCCATGTACAGGTATTGTTGAACCACAGGCCAAGACAGCAGTACTCCGATACAACAGGCACAGGGACATTGTTCCAAGCAATGCTGGAGTCGACCAGCTGGCTGGTCTGTCTTGCTGGCAGCACATGCATGACGGCAGACTTCAAGCTGTGGAGCTTGAAGCGCCACTGGCAACTGTAATTGTAAACAGTTGCAGCCACAGCCTGAACTTCAGACAGAGACCCGCAGACAGCAACATAGTCATCAGCCTGCATGGCTGCCACAACTTGGCCTGCAGGTTCGTCACGAGGGCCCATGAGGGTAACGCCAGGGTGCTTTGCATGCACGTCACGCAGCAAGTCGTCGATAAACAACAGGTACAGTGTGGGCGAAATAACATCACCCTCATGCAGGCCAAGGTCGCAGGTGAACCTATCCGTGGTGCAACCCTCATGAGACACCACACACTGCGCGCCCTGATACAAGTTGTACAAGACATGGAACATCTTGCCACGCACACCCTTATCCCACAGCTTCTGGAACAAGCCATCAAGCCAGACCGTAGGGAATGCCTTGAAGGTGTCAACAAACAACACATATGACTCCTTTCCCTCAGCTTTCCTGCCATTAAGGACCTCGCTGAGCACGCTTTGATGGTCACAACAACTGCGCTTGGGGCGGAATCCGTTCTGACTCTCGTGCAGCAGCGGCGCCGCTGCTGCTGTAGCAGCAGTTGCGCGTGGCTGCTGCTGCTGCTGCTGCTGTTGTGCTGAATGCTGGCCTTGCTGCTGCTGCTGCTGCTGCTGCTGCTGCTGCGCTGCTGCTGCTGTGCTTGTGTTTGCTGCTGCTGCTCCTGCTGCTCGCCCTCTGCAAACTTGATAAGGCGCTGATTGAGGACGCTGGTGTAGAACTTATAGAGCACGCTGAGCAGGGTGATGCCGCGGTAGTTGCCTGGGTCTGTCAGATCGCCCTTCTTAGGCATGCTGGCGACTGTCCCCGGCACCTGATGTACCTGCTCAAGCTGCCACATGAGGCTGCAGTACTGCAGCAGCATGTCTGCAACTGTGTTGCCTCCGTACTTCAAAAGCTCGTTGACAATGCCTTCCTCTGCAGGGTTGCCAGCTTTGCCTGTGCGTAGACGCTGCAAGCATGCAGAAACCTCGGCGGCAGTGATGGGCAAGTCCAGCGGGCAGGGTGGGGCAGCATGAGGTGCGGTTGAGTCATGAAGGTACTGCTGTACATTGGCGGCAACCTGTGTCATGTGCGCTGGGTCGAACTGGGGGTTTGAGGCGGCAAACGCTGCATGGCTACCAACACGCTGATAGTGGCATTTGAATGCATCTGCTTTTTCTGCAGGGGTTGAAGCCGTCTGTCCTGAGGGGTGCTGCATGACACTGTACACGGCCTCGCTGACATGTTTAGGGCACAGGCGACGCACAAGCTGCCACATATCCTTCTCCCCAAGCGTGCTGTCGTAATTTAAGAGGTCTCTGTACGCTGCAGTGATTGCATGCTCGCATCGCTGTTTGTGCTGCTTCTCAGCTGCTTTGATAAGCTGTGCAGTAGCCTTGCACTGCTGATCAAATGCATCCCAGTTTGCAACAAGGCCGGACTCCCTGTACTGTGTAAAGGCCTGCACCCTGGCCTGCACAGCATTTGTCAGCTCATGTGTCCACCACGGGAAGGACTTGCCAACCCAGACCCTTTTAAACCCAAAACTGGCATTGACCGCCTGATGAAGCGCTCCCAGCAGCTGCGCATGTGCTTGTTGTACTGCAACATTGGCCGTAAGTTGAGCTGCAGAAACCTGCTGTCGTAGCACGGTAATAGTGGACGTATAAGCAGCGCCCAGCTGTGCCAGGGCCTCCTGGTACGCCTCAAGTTCGGCCGATTGCTCCCCATTGCGCATTTTAAAATCATTCGGCTGTGCATTGAGGCGCAGCTTGACCTGTTTTGCAGGGCGACATGTCACAGGCCTTTGAATGCAAGCAGACACTGGCAGGTGGTCAGTAGAACCCACTGTGTATGCCCAACCTTGGCTGTGGGCCTGGCGGCAGCTTGGCACGGCATAGCAATGTCAGCAGACGCAATGATGTAGTCATTGAGGGACCTCCGCGCGGTGCCCCTGTGGGACCTGTCACATGTGATGTGCTGGTGGGGAGAGGTGGGTGCTGTGCGGGCATTCAGTGAGTAGAGATTGACGGTATTGAGCAGCGAGAGAAGGAGTTCGCCATTGTTGTTTGTGGTTGTTTCGCCATGCATGCCAATGCGATCTGTGGGGCTTGCACCTTGCCCAACCCTGGCGTTGAAGTCACCCATGATCAATACAGAGCCTCTGCTCGACAGGTATGCGAGGTCCTCCTGCAGCGCTGAGTAAGCAGCCCTCCTCACTGGCGCATGCTTGTTCATATCAGGCATATACACCACTCCAATAAACAGCTTAGGAGCACCATTCTGCCCTGGCATCACTAGCCACAGCCCTGGCATCACTAGCCACAGCCCTGGCATAACTAGCCACAGATGTCATCTGCTTGTGATGGTTTGACTGTTGGTAATCACGGGCATGCCCCTGCTGCTTTTCTGTCACACCTGCACAGGCCTGACCTGCCTACAGCTGTTGACTGACGCATCAAGCAGCTGCCAGAATCCATTGGCCAGCTGAACAGCCTGAGCAGCTTCAGCATCAGAAAATGCAGATTCAAGAGCCTCCCTGACAGCCTGACAGCCCTGGCAGCCCTGACATACCTCAGCCTGGTGTACTGCAGTGTGAAGATGCTACCAGACGGCATGGGACAGCTGGCCCAGTTGAAGGTCTGGACATAAGGGGCTGCAAGTTGCAGGAGCTGCCAGCGTCTCTGGCGCAGATAACAGGTAGCTGGTGCTGTGGGTGGGGGTGAGGGTTGGAATGAGTGCTGGTGCAAGTGAAGGAGCAATGCTCATGCGCAATGTGCTGTCTTGCCAGGTCCAGCAGCTTGACGGCCGTTGGTGGGTAGGCCTCGGTGTACACCAGCCCTTGTATGAGAAGACTGTGCTATGCTTCACAAGGCAGCCAAGAAAGATTGCCATGATTAAGATACATCAATTCATGACCATTCTGATAACATTGAGCTACAGTTGCGTAACCCTGTTGCATCTTGTTGCTGCTGCTGCTGCTGCCTGCAGGCATACAACACATCACTGTCAGCTCCTGCGACAGCCTTGCTGTGGTGCCAGACGAGCTGCGAGCCCTGCAGGATGCAGGAATATGCAAAATATGCTAGTAGTATGCCTGTAGTTCCTAGGCGTCTGATACTCAGCTTACTGCGAGCTGTGAGTTGCATATTGTGGCGCCAGCAGCGTCTGCAGCTGCCAGCCGGCAGCAGCTGGTTGGCATGAGGCTGGCCTGCAGGTATATCTGTGGGTGCACCTGTAGAGCTTTAAAGAAGCAGTGAAAGAACGAGTTAGACGGCTCCTGGGCTCCAGGTGAATGTGCAGACTCTGCTGGCTCTGCTGAGCAGTGCTCTTTCTTCCGCTCCTGTGGAGCGTCACGCTTGATGATCAAGGGCGGCCCAAAACATGCTCATCACCCCAGGGTGACCGTGGGCCCACGGTTGGGCCGATGGCGGTGATGCTACGGCTGGAATGTCCAACACGATGACTCATCATTCGATGATGATGGTGAGACAAAATGGTGATAGATCTTCTCTGTGTAAGCCTGTGTCCTGCTATGAAGCACGTCAGCCTGAGGCACCAGGCTACTGAATGACAGCTGTTATGCCAGCGTCACGCTGAGTCAGCTTGGCATTTACAGTCAATGTTATAAGATTCCAAGATGGCAAAGTGAGAAGTTATTAATTGGGCACAAAGAAACTGTGTTGCAATGCTGTGGTTCAAGCGCTTGCACATGGTGGCCGTCTAATGCCACAAGGTAGGAAGTCAAGTAGGAAAACTGTACAGTTTTCCCTGCATTTCTTCCATGCTTTGTTGGGTGCTGTTTCATCCAGCACCTTTGTGATGTCAGGTGGCATGCATGTCATATGACTAGACAGCGCCAAGTCAATGTTCAAGTTCTGCAGAACAGCTGCTGCGGCTTCACCACATAGTTTCCTTGCTGGAATTTGGGTGATCACATCATTGATGTTTACATAATTCAACAAGCAACAACCACTTGTGATCATTTCGTCAATTTCAAGCTCTACAGCAGGTCCGTATTACGCCATGCACCATACATAAAATACACTGCATCGTGGCATCAACGCCGCCACTTGAAAGAGTCTCCTAGCCAGACGCCTAATCACCGAACGGGGCCCAAGCAACACCACTGGACTGCAACTGCTGGCAGCATTTACCTGTCCTTGCTATCCAGACAAGAAAAGCAATTTACTGAAGGGTAACCAATACAGTCGGCTGAAACAAAGTATGTACGGCGCAGCAACATAAGGCAAGGCAACAGGGCAGATGCAGCAGCAAACCTGCAAACCACACTCTTGACACAGCCCTTTGCTCAACTCACAGTGTGTCTCCAGCATAGCCGCTGTGCCTACTTGCACGTGGCTAGCCTGGAAGCTGCATATGCAGAAAATATTTATCACGTTCCCCGCGGCATACTGACGAGGACATGAATCACACTACTGGTAGCTGCATGTCAATGTCAGCTGTGAAGGGCACTAAGCTGCTGGGCAGGCACTAGCACAGTGATCACCAGCAGACAAGCGCTGTGGAGAAGGGACGAAACCTGGCACACGAAGCATTGTAGCCAAGCAGATACAAGCACACGTGTAACCCTTGCGTGACGAGTCCTGCAAGCATCAGCGGGGTGACCTACAACCATGCTCAAGGAATCACTGGGGTCACAGCAGAGACATGCCACTTCGATGTCCCCAGCAAGTCAAAAGTTGTGCTGAGAGCCAAAATTCTTGTGTGTAAGGAAGGAACTACTAGAGCTCATCAATCACCCAGGCATGAATCACATGCTGCCAGCACATAGCATGCATAGCATAGCATGCTCAACGTGACAGTCTAATGGATTCCTCAGCCAGGGCCACAAATGGCTGTACCCTACCCTGGCAAAGGAGTGCTATACCTAACCAAGCAAGGCCTAGAACTATGGAGAAGGGCCTGGCAGCCCCAGAACATCTGCAGAACAGCAGTAGCAACTGGCCTCTGCAGGCACAGCACAAGGCAACCACACAGCCACCACCACCACCAGCACCACCCCCACTTGCGCTGTCAATGGTCACAAACTCAAATCTGGCAGCACTGCATGTTTCAGCAGCGCTAAAGGTCAGTGCTGTTTGCATTGTACTTGTCCCCTCATGATTCACAGTCAGCGGAGCAGCCCGGGAACAGCTGGTAGATCCACAATTGTGTTGCTGCGAGCTTCACTTTACCCCAGGCCTAATACAGCTTGCCAGCCAGCTGCCGCATCCAGCCGGAATGACAGTGACTAGCCCACTGCGCATTTAACCCTACCCCATCCCTTCCCTGGCTGGTTATTCCAATCCACGCCACCACCATCACGCCCAAGCAATCACAGCAGCTCCATGTCGCTGCTTGCCAGCTCACCGCTGTCGCTGCCAGAGTAGGAGGCCTGGGGGCTGTCAGGTGCCACCTGCAGCATGCCATGCCGCTGCTGCCCCAGCTGCTGCTGCTGCTGCTGTGCTGCCTGCCGCTGCTGGCAGTCGAGTGCCGCCAGGCCTGTCTGCAGCAGCTGCTGGCAGCAGGGCACACCCGCCACATTCAGCAGCTTGTCGCTGCTGTACTTTTCCCGGATGGCGCTGAACTGGCCCTCTGACATGATGCGCGCGTGCGCGATGGCAAGCTCCGCTGCGCAGGGCTGCACCTGGTAGTCCTTGTAGCGGCTGTAGTGGGCCAGGGTGGCGTCCCAGGCCTTGCGACCAAGCATGGCGTTGGCCAGGTACACACTGCCGGCTGCCAGCTCGCTGGGAAGGTAGGCCAGCATGCCCTCGTCCATCAGTGTGAGCTCCAGCAGGAATGCTGCCAGGTAGTGCAGCTGCTCATCTGCTGCTGCTGCCTGCAGGTAGCGCCGCTGGAAGGTCTTGGCTGTGGGCACTGCGAGCTGGTAGTCCAGCACAGCCAGCAGGCGCGCCTCCATCGCCACAAGCTGATGCTGGCCGTAGGTGTTGTCAGTGATGTAGCAGAAGTTGCGTGCGGTGGGTGCGTAGATCTCTTCAAACTTGCTGGCGGCCCACATGCAGGCGATCCCTGCAAGCTGCAGCTCCTCCCGCGCCACTGCCTCAAGGGACAGGAACCTGTCCAGCAGGTTGAGGCTGAGGTGCAGTGTGTCGCTGGTGAGGCGGTACTCCTGCGCGACCTCCACCAGCCAGTCCACAAGGATGCAGCGCATGTGGGGGCTCATGTCGGACTGGGTGGCCTCCAGGTACTTGGGGTTGGGCCGGTTGAGCAGCTGCAGAGGCAGGAGTGGAACGTGAGGAAAGAAAAGAAGGCAGCAACATCAGCAGCGTGAACCAGAGGAAGACTGCTGCATTGGCTAAAGGCAGGCTGCACCGGTGGAAGCAGGCACGTCAGAATGTGTTTAAACAGCTGGCAGCAGGATGGGGGCATATACTTACATATACCTACATATACCTACATTTACTGGCACAACAGCAGCACATGAAACAGAGGAACAGCAACCAGGTGCATTGGCAGCTCCAAGGCACTACCAACCAACCTGCACGCAGTTTTCTTGCTACATGGCTTGTTTGATATGGGTGCAGGCATACACAGCTGTTAGCATGTTGAGCTGCACAGGCAGTACAGCCGTACTGCTGATACCACTACGGGTTAGTGCCCCAAGCCCTGGGCGCACCTCACAGGTGTTGAGGTAGTTGAATATGCTCTCAGCATACTCGCTGCACGCCAGGGGTTGTCCTTGTTCTGCTCATCAACGTTCACCCATGACTGCTGCTGCTGCCTCTTGGGTGCTGGTGCTGCTGGTGCTGGAGTAGGCTTGCTGACAACACCTGCACAGGAGGGGCAGAGCCTGTTAGGGGAATTTCTTAGCAGTTTGGTTGGCCGTTTACAGCGTTGCTGGACTCACCTGTGCTGCGCTGCAATTGTGTTGTTGCCTGCCTTTCGGCTAGTGGTGCTCGACTGGACGTAGATGCCACCTGCGTCAACGGCAGGCATACAAAGGTCAGCAACAGCTCCACATAATGTAGAGTAGCGCTATCAAGGCAGGCTTGCTAGTCAGGAACCACAGCATCGACGCACACTGACCTGCTGCTCACGCTTCCCGCAGCAGCTATCGTCATATACCAGAAAGTTCTCCTTGGGCAAGTCCTGCAGCAACATAAGAAAGATGAGAGCCTGCAGGGCAGCGTACGCTGGCTAGCGAGCACTGGCTGGACCTGCAACTCACCACAAAGCACCCAGAGTTGCTGATATTGCCAAACGCCTGCCTGCTGGACTGGGACGACGCCTGCGTAGCGAAATTGGGAGTTAAAAATACTGGTTCTGAAACTGGGCCTCTATAGCTGGCTGGGCAAGGACTGCTGGCTGACCTTTGATGGCACACCACTGTGCATGGCAAGGTAGTTCTCCTTCGAGGCCTCAAAGCCGAATGGCTGGTCCATAGCGAAGGCTGCAGGTGGGTAAATGACTGTTGGCCCGTAACTGTAGCTCATGGTCGGTTTGCTGGCTGCCTGCTGCGAGCTTTGGGCTGGTTGTTGGCTTGTAGTTTCAGCAGACGTGCTGAGCATGATATGGGAAGCCTCAAAAGGTTTTCACCGTAACTCACTAACAGCACAACCAGTGTACAGGGCTGTGGGCAGAGAAGTGATGTAGGGCCTTGGTGATGTTTGTACGGAAGTCAAAAGTTCGAATAGCTTGAACCCTGGCCGCGGCACTTGAAGCTTCAAACACACCTAGTACGGACGTAGCATGTTGTACTACGCTGTAAGTTATGTTGGAATGTGGTAAATTTTTTATGCGGTTACATGCAGATGACTCAACAGCGCCACTCATCGGACCATTCCCTCCGCCTGCTTTCCTTGAGTGCCTTCGCTTCTTCTTGCGCTATTTTCAAACGCTGTTGATTAATCGTCATATCACATTGCTGGTTGTTGTTGCTCAAGGCCGTTGTTGAGTGGCTGATGTGGAGTGAAACTGTATCAAAATTCAACATTTGAAGAGACCATATGCATATATATGGAGACAATAAGCATGTTGGCAATCTTGGCTGCTGTTGACCATATTGCACATCTGCATCTGCAGCCAAAACTTTGCGTGTTTGTCCGTATAATAAGTTGTGTACATGAGCATGAACCAACTAAACTACAGCAGTACTTTCTCTCCAATCAATCAATCAATCAATCAATCATTTACACGTTTTTCTAGCAAGAGTGAAAACCCAAAAATATGGGAGCCGCTCCCAAACCACCTTACAGTGGTTCTTAACCGGTGGGCGCAGGCCCACAAGCTAGGGCCAAATACGGCCAAAACCTTGAACGCAAGAGCGCTCGCGTGACAGATCTCTCATACAATGATCATACCCAAACCCTAATCACTGATGGCCCTGAGCTGGACCACAGCGTCAGTGCACTCCCGCGTGGGATGAATCCTCCCACAAGGGCACTGCCAGCCCACACCAGCAATCTAAACGGCTCACTAGAAACCGGATACATCTGCTGTACGCGCTGCTGTTTCATGAGTGACAGCTGCTGCCTGTTGTGGGAGGAGGAACGGGAGAACCGCAGGGAAGCCCCCACGGCCTCAGGGTGTGTAATCCTGTATCCCATAGACCGCCATGCGCCCCTCATAAGACAGTAACCACGCAGGTCATCCATCTGATGAGGGAGTCCCAGCCGCTGCAAGTCGCTGTGTACACAATCCTGCCACCGAACTGGAGGCCGGCCCCTAGGCCGCTTCGTAACTCCATGCAATGAAGAAAACAAAGCAACTTGGGGGATCCTGCCCTCATCCATGCGCACAACATGCCCCAGCCACCTCAGGCGAGCCGCCGCAAGGTGTTCTGCAAGGCTAACTGTGCCACACTGCTTCCTGATAGTCACCAGACGGTGTCTACCAGAGAGCCGCACGTGTAACAGCTGCCGCAAGCAGCTAGAATGTACACACTCCAGGCGCTCTGTCTGTTGCTTCGTCAAAGCCCATGTCTCACTGGCAAACATGATAACAGGCAAAACATACGCATTGTAGCCCATGAGCCTTGTTTGGCTCCTTTGTGGGTGGGCCAGTGGCCCTACTTTGGTTAGTAATTCGGTAGCATCGCATCTTCACACTCACAGACATGTTCTTCATCCCCCAGAGTCTCTGCATCTGAGCAAACCTGCCTTTGGCCTTGCTTATGCGGGCACATACTTCTGCATCACAAGTGGCAGTTGTATCAACAATGCCACCGAGATACTTGAAGCTAGACACGTAGTTTGCCACCCCTCCTGACAGCTGCACACCTTGCGGCGGAGGACCAGTAGAAGAGGGTGCCAGTGAGCTAGAGGGTGCCAGTGGTCACCAGAGCTAGCAACTCTGTTTTGCTGGCATTGATACGCATGCCCATTTTGTTGCAAATGTCATCCACATTCCTGAGCATGCATTCAAGCTCCTCCTGACAGCAACTCATGAGCACCATACCATCTGCATACAACAAAGTGGAAAGGGTAAACAAGCAGGAAACAGCACCAGTTGACCGTTGGAACTTTCTCTCGGCATAGCTATCTATAGAGCTCTATGCCGTGTCACACGGCCCATATTGTTGTAACCTGCAGGAACAGAGCCTTCAGCAGTGCTGGGAAGGTCAACAGAAACTTCTAGGAGAAACCGGTAAACTCTTACAATTGACAGCATGGCTGATGTACAGTACGGCATGCCTAATTATTGATATCATGGCTCTAGCGTTCAGTGGCAATACCACGTGGTATTGAATTGCTGTTGCGTGTTCGTATGGGTTGTCTGTGTGTACATGAGCGTACTAGTCAGTTTGGCGGTCGCAGAGCTAACTCCACTTCAGGATGTCCTTGTTGTGGTGCAGAAGTTGAGTCTTTGTCACACTTCATGTTTGATTGCCCTGCTACTTCTGCTCAGAGGGATGATATGTTTGCTGAGATCAGATCCCTGCCTGGTTGCGCTGAAAAGTTGCGCAGGGTTTTGTCCATGGCTGATTCGTCAATCAAGGTGTTGCGTTTTGTATCTGATGATATTTGGGGCAGTTCTGGAAGATGTCTGATGGTGTCACCGTGTATTGCTGCTTTCTTGTCAAGTCTTGGGATGTGCGCAATGCATGCAAACATTCTGGAGCAGTGCTCCCTCCTCTTTCCGCCCCGGTGGGGCGCGGGGCCGATGGCGCTGATGCTATGGCTTGAATGGGTAATATGATGATGATGATGATATCATGGCTGCCAATGAGAAGTAACGCACAGCAGCAAAACAACCCATCGGGGGAAAAAAGGGAAAAAGAGACTGAGAATTCATGACAAGACACGGCAAAGGCTTTGCCGGGCCCAGGTTGTGCCTGAATCACCCTTGGCACGCCGCATGACGTACTCATGTAGCTACATGAGTCATGTGTAGTACACACGAGGCCTACCACTTCAAGTGTGCCTGGCAGAGCCAAGATCACGGTCGGCGTTACAGAAAAGAACTACAAATGAGCAGGGCGCATTGGTGTACATGACAGGCCGCCCCCACTCAGCGGCCGCTTCAAAAGGTGTGCGCTAATTAGCGCACACCTTTATAAATGGTTGCTCTACTCCTGCACATGTGTTGTTTTGCACTGGCTGCCAGCTGCTCAAGCCAATTTTTTGTATATTATTGGTTCTCGAATGCAGATCTATTAATGCCCATTGGGGTCAGCAGAACACGGTTGGCGCTTGGACTCGGTCTGTGCCAGCTGCGCGCATGCGCTGGTCAAACATGTTCAGTTACAACACCTGACGCATCATCATCATCATATTACCCATTCAAGCCGTATCATCAGCGCCATCGGCCCCGCCTGACGCATGTGGCTTGTCTGTTCCTCCAGCCCATTTGTAAGCACCCTGGGAGTTCAAAGTATGTATGTGTGAATTTTTGGTGCAAGCAGATAGACGTCAGTTTATGTTAGGACAGCCTCTTAACCCTGCTGGCTAGAGCTAGAGAACCCACTCACTGACGACCCACTGGTGTTTATCTGACCTTGCATTGGGTGTCGCTCTATTGTTCACACAATAGCTGCAAAGAGGTTGCAGATCCACAGACTGATTATTCCCAAGGGGCAACTGGTGGCAGCGTTCCTTGACTGAGCATAGCAGCATGGGTGGGCCAGTCATCACCAGCACTGCTGGTAATACGCGACAAGCTCACTACCAAAAGCCCACCATACAAAACTGCCCTAGTGTTTACAACCGTAGATACATCACCAGCAGGATCACTGGTGGCCTGTGCGCAGGTGGGTACGTCAGACTGCGTTTGGGGCGTTTGGCCTGTCTGTCGCGAAGCTGTGATCAGCTTCACCTTGCAACCTTCGTCGAGTGGGCTGTTACATCGATGTTTATGCTCCCTGCAGGGCTTTTGTTGCTGGGCGGCACACAGCCTGCCCAGGCAGCAGTTTCCCGTCACTCCCAGCTGGTGCTGTTGGACACCAGCAACACAGCAGTGCTGCAATCACTGAAGCAGCTCAACAAGGCCAAGGACCGGTTTGGCTCCCAGGCCCCACCAGCAGCTCTCAGCTCTCGTTTCATTGTGAGCTTCACCAGCTGCAGCCTGGAGTTCATGAAGCAACACCAGCAGCAGCATATGCTCAAACCCGTCCGCAAGCTAAGCCGGCGGGGTTTCTGCTACAACATGTTGAACCGTGCTTGTGGAACTTGCCTGCTGGATGCGAAGCACCTCAGTATGCTGTCAGGGCCAGCATGTGATGCAAATGGAGCTGCAGCACCTGGCTCCCCAGATGGTTGCAGCCACCACGCCAGCATAACTGGCTGCAGCACGCACGCCTCTGAACTTGCATTTGCACATCAAACGCACCTTGAACACCCTGCAGGGGGCTACCCAGCAGTTGCAGCGCATAGAGCTGCTTGTCAAGATCAATCAGTATGACAACGCACGCATGGAGCTACGTCAGGGCTCTTTTCAGAGCCTGCGCATGGACCTGGGGTATGGCCAGGAGATGTACAGGGTGGTCAAGCCACAGGTGAGAGGAGCCTGCATTCTTCACAGCAGCAGCAGCAGCAGCAGGTGCAGCAACTGGATGGGTGTTAGCTGTGGTGGTGTCTCGATTGCTACAGAGCAGCCGTGATGCGCGCAAGCATATGCAGGCACGACGCGTCAGGGATGTTGCTACCAGTGGTGACAGCAGCATCAACCCATGCATGCGGTACTACTGTTTGGTATTGTGTGGTGTTCAGTTGGATTTCACTCCAAGCAGCGGTCACCTACAAGTGCTGGTGTGTGGTGAGCGCACAGTCGCTGTGGCAGTGTGAGCTGCTGAGGCACACACCTGGCGCCGGCTGGGGTGCGGTCATTCCCTGGCCTTCCTTCTGCCGCCGCTGGCACGGCACCCAACAATGTGTGCGCGGTTTTGTGACTATTCAGCAAGCAAAAGTGTTGGCGTGCTCAGCTTGCAAAACAACAAAATTGCTGCTGCTGCTGCTGCTGCTGCTGCTGCTGCTGCTGCTGCTGCTGCTGCTGCTGCTGCTGCTTTCCCGTGTCATTGCACCACACAGGTAGTGCGTGAGGTCATCGACGGGGTGGAGCAACTGGACCAGCAGCTCAAGCGGCGAGAGGCTATCGACATAATCAAGCCAAGGCTGCAGACGTTGCAGGATCAGCTGAGCGACCTGGCAACCCTCATGGCTGATGTGGCAAACTAGTGGAGGTGCTGGTAAGTACAATACCCAGCAGATTGTTTGCGGCGGAGGAAGCCGCTGCGCTACCGAGCCTGTACTGGATGGCATTCTGCATGCGCACACGTGCTAAGTGTGCCTTGCTGTGTATTCTGCAGCACTGTTAGGCAGGGGTTCAGGGCAGGTACATTGAGCGGAACACCTAAACCGCGTTCGCTTTTGGGCGACACTTGGCTGAATTTGGTGCCTTTGTTCAGTCTTTGCTTTGCGGACCCCTGCCACACAGCACTGTGATGCAGCAGTTGCCGCTGCCTAAAGTCTGTGGTAGTTCACGTCGCACAGCTGTCTGTGTACATGACCTGTGCAGTGCTCAGGCATTTGCCTGTGTGCCCTGCCTTTTGCAACCTCGTGTGACGTGGTGAAGCTGCTGCACTTGGCAAAGGGGGACGCAACACAGGCCGCTGTTGTTGGAAATGTACATGTACATGTACCCCACATGGAAGCTTTCAAGGATTACAATTATGTTTGTGGTCAGAGGACCTGGAACATGATGGAAGTGATATTGTATCCTGGTGCAGCACATTAATGTTGTGGTCTGGCTGCCAACATCGTCAGCTGCAGTGTTGCGGATCGTGTACCCAGAGATTAGGGAGACCGTGGGCCGGGGTGCTGCTGCTGCAGGGACAACTCTTCTAGTTTTTGTGTGCTGCGAGACTTGACAATGCTGCTGCTTGCCTGCTGCCGCACCAATGGGGTGCATGGTTTTTCCGTATGCGTACATCCTAGTGCTGCATGACTGCCCCACCATGCAGCGGCTTGGGCATCGTGGGTGGCGCAACGGATGGTGCAGGGGCCTTTCAGCCAGGAGCGTGCAGGTTGCTGCTGCCATTTATTGGCTTGCTCACGCTTGAGCCTAGCGCGTGTCAGTGAACGTCAAACTTGCTTTCCAGTGCGGTGGTGATCCAGTTGTGCATGTGCAGCGGCAGCAGCAGCATTGCTGCAGGCGCCGCAGCTCTGGTTGGTCAGGGGCAAATGACACAATGGTTGTGCTGCATGACGCTGCCAATCTCAAACCTCTTGTGGGACCGGCACTTGCTTGTGTGCCTGCTGCTAGACCTGTTCTCTACTTTGGCACAGATCTGAAGTCAAGGTTCTCTGCCCGCTATACGTTGTGGCAGCGCATTGGCGCGCCGCGTATTAAACCCATCCTGCTCAGCACAACCAGGGTCAGGCGTCTGTGGTTGGCTTGCCAGGCTTGCAACTATGTGTGACAGGCACTGCTGCAGCAGCTCAGCACATTTCAGGTGGCTGCGTGTAATGTTGCAATTGTGACATGCAGCACATGCAGGCAGTTGCGTGGCAGGCAACGTGCTGCAGTCAACGGCACTTGTTGCAGTCTCTTCTGGACGCATGCACATCGTGGGTGTCGTGCCTGCTGCGTTCTGGCTAGCACTTGTGGCGGACTTGGGCAGTGCACAATCAGCATATCAGCAGGGTACTACAACTTCTGCTACTGCTACTGCTCAGGTGCTTTGTGTACTTGGTATCAGCTCAGTACTGTGGTGAGCCAGGAGAGGTGATATCATAATGTGGAGTGGTGCAGTGGCTGCTGAGTGGGTGGACCTGGTCTGGTGTGCTGAGTCGGCGGGTTTGATTTGTTGTGTGCATGTGCTGGAGTGACAATGATGGGAATGTGCGCCGGTCACTGGCACATTGTGCGCGTGGCGTGATGCCAGCCAGTGGCATGCTTTGCCTGAAACACTTGTGTTGTTTTCCTATCTAAGTGGCAAGTTTCATGCCTAACACCGCTTGAGGATTGCATTAATGCCGTGGCGCTGGGCAGTGGCGCGTGGTGTGATGTGAAGCGAAGACGTGCTTCAGCAGGGCGTGCTGTGCTGCAACTGCAGGAGCGTGTTTATGGTGGCTGATGTGTGCAGTATCCAGATGCCCATGGCCGATTGTGGGCATTAGGCATGTACATGTGATGACATCAGGCACGTGAAAACGCAATCACAAGCAGTGGCTGTCTTGCTGACAGGGTGCACTGTGTGCCCTGAGCAGAACACGACACAGCCACTGAGTGCGCTTCCAGGGTGCAGGCAGCCAATCAGTCTGCATGCCAGCAGTTGAATCCAGTTGAGTACCGAGTGGAGGGTTCATGTGCAGATGAGTCAGAGCACCTGAACCCTATGTGCCAGTGAGCCACTTTAAGTGCGCGAAAGGGCCGGCGAGCGAGTGCTGAGGTGGACCGCGAGCGAGTGAGTGCTGAGATGAGCGTGAGAATTGAGTGCTGAGTGTGAGAGCCGGCGAGTGTTGAGAGCATGCGAGAGTGCGGTGGGCATTCTCGAGTGTGAGAGTGCAAGTGCCAGAGTGAATTGGTGCGGGTCAATGAGCGTGAGAGGCTGTAATTGACAGAGCAAGAGAGCAAGCGGAATGTTGTTTGGCTGCCAGCTAGCACTGTTGGCTAATAGTGTGGAGGTTTGATTCTCTGCCAACAAGCATCAGCATGCAATGCTCACACCACTGTCTGATCCCTGTGATGTGGCCTACCAACCGCATGCATGTGCCCTGCACATACCACCAAACACGTGTTGTGTCCCTTTTGTTAGTCGGCCCATCTTGGTGTTATTCTGCTCTTGTGTCTGTGCAGGAAGGTTGGAAAGCAAAAGGAGAGCCGCTCAATAGGATAGCGTGTATCCTCTGCGATGCTTGGTGATGTGTTACCACTCGTGATAGCAGATTGCTGTTATCATCTACTTGCATATCCCCACAGCTCCCTTGAGTTTGTTGGCAGGGTATGTGTGTCACATGTGCTGATTATGCTGGTGTAGCTCAGGCTGCTGCCAGCAATGTTTTCCGCCTGCTGTTGATCGCGCGCCATGCCAGCGCCAGCACTGCACATGCGACTGTGGCAGCCAGCCAGTGTCCTGCAAGCTCCTGCGCATCCTCAGCATGTACTCGTGCAAGGCTGCTCAGGCCATGCGCCAGCACCTTGTGGATGCTGCTGCATGCTGCACAGCATGCGCTGCTCGCTGCATAGGCGCGCTGCTTTGCTGCAAATATGATGTTGGCCAGGCTGTAGGTGAAGACGGCGTACTTGTGGTGCAGCGCTTGCAGCCTGGGCCCTGCATGTATCAATGAAAGACGAGCAAAGCTGGTCAACAGGGCATACATGTGGCACGTGTTGTCTGATAGGGGGGGTTAGTGTCATACCGGGGCAATTTTGCTGGGCTGTGATGTGCAGCAGCGTCTGTGGGAATGTTGTGTGCATACGACGCATTGTCACAGCAGCACAATAGCAGGTGGGTCATCCCCCACGGTCGGTGTGCTGTTGTTGGCACCATCAAGTGCCCAGTACAGTGCCCATTTTGGGCGTGCATGATTGTTTCGCATATTGCATGTGCTCCTGTTGCACAGTTCTGAATGTCGGGCAGCAGCAGCACTGCTTCACGCTGCAGCATGGTCTAGATGCTGCTAGCTCTAGCAGCAATGTATGCCATCAACTGTGCCGAATGTGTTCACAAGGGGCCGGGTGTCATTGGCGGCTGGCTTGCCCGGCTAGGCTGATGTTAGGTCAAGGTACCTATTTGCCTTGTGTGCAGAGCGCTGACTATGTCCTCTCCATCCTGTCTCAGCTGGTTGATGGTGATGCGTCGCTGCTGCTGTAGGTCCCCTAATGGTGCCTTGGGCCAGGCCATGGCGCGGTCGTCACTGCTGCTGCTGCTGTCGTCGTGCTGGTAACTTTCTGCTTTCACCTCAACAGCACGTCGCTTCGCAAGAACGGCAACGAGCACACAACCAATGAAGAGAACTGTGCTCTTCAATCCCGCCATCACTTAAAAAGACTTTGTGGCACGCGATTAAAATACCCAGGACAAAGATCCATTAGTCAAGATCGAAACAATCAAACTAAGCAAATGGCAGGGTTCCACAATACGCAAACAAACCTAACAAGTCAAACATGACGGAACAAACCCTACACATGTACGCCGGCCCGCATCCCACCGGTGGCAGCATCGAGCGCAGCGTTGCACCCATGCCAACTCAACTTCATGCAATTGACGACTTTTGTTGAGGTAACTCTGCCTGTCTCAGCTGCCACCAGCAGCTGCTGCTGCTGCACTGCTTCCAGCACCACTGCTGCTACCATTGGCGGATGCTAGCAGCGACAGATACAGCTGGATAGCATCACCATCTTCTGCCACGTCAATATCATACGCACTGAGCGGGTCTTCACCCGTGCCCTGCTTGCCGCGCACCGCACTGATCAACTCATCCTCCATTTCATTGTCAACGCCTTTGTCAACAGAGCTGCTGCTGCTGTCCCTGCCACTGCTGCGCCTCCGCCTCCTCCCGCCTGCAGGTGCGGTTGGGTCTGCTGCGACCATGTCCATGACCTCAGCGCCTGCTGCTCCAACTGCTGCAGCACCTTGCTGGTCTTCCTGCATGGGCTGTGGCAGATCTCCGCCTGCTGCTTGTTGCTGACAGGCACCAGCATCTTCACTCGCTGCTGCTGCTGCTGCTGCTGCTGTTGCTGCTGCGTCCCCTGCTGCGGCATCCGGCATTCGTGCTTCATCACCCAGTGCCTGCGAATCAGACAGAAGTGAAAGCAAGCAGCAGAGTCAGCAAGCAGGCTCGCAGCACAGTACTGTGAATGCTCACATGACATGCCTGCATTGAGCAACAGTGCATACGTGCAGGTGGCACAATGTGCAACAGAACAGCTTCAATCAACTAGTGAAATCATATGTGCAGTGTCATGCCGCCAGACTCTGGCGCTCAGGTGACAGCAGCCTCATATGATAGACACAAATACAACGCCTCTGCAGCAGCATCGCTTGCACCTGCTCCACTGCCCTTGATGTCGGCGCCAGCTGTTCTAACTTTGGTGCGCGCCGTACACTCGCTGTCCTTGAAGCCCATGGCTGCCCTCAGGAGCGCAGCTTCGCACCATTTGTGTACGAACACGTGATTGCCAGCGACCCAGACAGCAAAGAGGGAGTAGCCTAACGAGAGTGAAGTATTTTACGAGTGACGACTAGTTTCGACTTGTGAAAGCCTCATCAGGTCAAGTAATACAAAATGCTCGTGTCAGGCTAAGTAGCTGCTCTCAGTGGAGCATGCCAGCCGGCACTGTCATAACAGTGTGGCTTGGTGTGGTACTGCCAGGTGGCAGTGACATTTGTAGCTGCCCTGTGATGCAATCAAGCAAGGCAAGCAACATACAGGCATTGTGAATGCATACTGTAAAAAGCACTTATACTTCAGTGCCGTGCGCAAATTGGGCGCGATGCAAGACGATTGCATCGCGCCAAATTTGCGCACGGCACTGAAGTACAAGTGCTTTTTACAGTGCGCATTAATTGCATCACAGGGCAGCTACAAATGTCACTGCCACCGGGCAGTACAACACCCGCCCACACTGTTATGACAGTGCCGGCTTGCATGCTCCACTGAGAGCAGCTACATAGCCTGTTTGTTTTACTTGACCTGATGAGGCTTTCACAAGCCAAACTAGTCGTCACTTGTAATACTTTACTCTCGTCAGGCTACTCTCTCTTTGCTGCCTGGGTCGCTGGCAATTACGTTGTTTGTATACAAATGGTGTGAAGCTGCGCCTGTTTTCCACTCATCCGCCCCGATCACCCCCATATGTAGGGGGGTAGTGTACCGCCAGTATGTGCAGTGCTGTGTGGGTGCTACTCGGCAGAGTAGCCTGTTGCGCATAACAGCGCCACAATGTGGCATCCCACGGGGCGTGCATTTGTACGTGTGCATGTCCACTCCTCCGCAGCCGCACCTGCAGCTGCTCCAGCGCCCCCTCTATGCTGTTGCCTGCCGCCTTGAGGCGATGCGGGCCGCCTTCTCCCTGAACCCCATGGCTGTCAGCCGCCTCACGCGGGAGGCCTTCACAGACTGAGGGCCCTGCTCCTCCTCCAGCATCTACACGCAGACGGGACACCCCGG
>JACERP010001238.1:0-24672 GCA_014080715.1 Scenedesmus sp. NREL 46B-D3 | reverse complement strand
GGGTTCTAGGCCTGGATCACTGGCCGCACGTTTGGCCGACCAATTACTCCAGTGTCAGTGACTAGTAAAGCGATCTGTTTGACGTTGCTTGAGTAGGCAGAAATGAGTGCTGCTGGCGCACCTGCTGCGGGGGGGGGTGCCTGCAGGCAGGCGGGGGCTCGCACTGGTGTTGCACATCAACAGGCAGACTGAGAAACTGGGTCTGCCGCCACTAGAAATACTGAAGCGTATGTCTCCAGATCGGCGGCTGAGCTTGTTCCAGAGCGTGGTGATGGAAGCCTTGCAGATCGACCACGTTCCCCAGCTGCGCCAGGACAGCGGCAAGAGAGCAGCGCTGGTGTCACTCGTATCACTGGTGCATTTTTTTGATGATCAGGATCACCTACAGGACGCGGGCTTTGATGAGTCAGGGGAGCTGCACCTGTATACAGGTGCAGCTCCCCTGACTCATCAAAGCCCGCGTCCTGTAGGTGATCCTGATCATCAAAAAAATGCACCAGTGATACGAGTGACACCAGCGCTGCTCTCTTGCCGCTGTCCTGGCACGTATGTAGACAAAGGGTGCAGCAGTGCCCAGCAACAGGCAGCAGCAGGTAAACTTTCCCAACTTGACAGCAGCTTTCAGGCGGCGGAGTGTTCCCCTGACGTCGGAAATTTGCCATTGCTGCAGGCGGTGGCAGCCAGCGGGGCAGCAGCAGCTCATCTGCCAGCTCATCTGGCCTGAAAGCGGCCTTTGGCAGAAGCGAGCAGTACCTGCCACGGCACACAGCGCACTGCATTGTAAGTATGCCACTCCAGCAGCAGCCCCGCAACAATATTAATCGTTGTTGCTGCTGTAGCTTCTGGCCTGCTGAAGTCGGGACTCCGCATCAGCACATAGCTATGGCATCCGTGGCCATGGTGTACTGCAGGAAGGTATGCACACCATTGTCACAATGCCAGACGGAAACCAGCATTCTGACGCTGGGTGATCATTACTTGGCATTACTTGGCATTGCAGGCATATGAACTGCCAAGCAGCAACAGCAGCAGCAATGGCAGCAGCAGCGGTCGCAACGGCAGCAGCAGCAGCCGCAGGCAGCCCGTGATTCACACTGCGGCAGAGTTTGAGATCCTCCCTGCGGATGCTGTGATTCGATGGGAGAAGAGCGTGTTCAGGGGGCAGTACCTGGCTAAGCACATGTGCAAAGAGGGGCAGTATGACGTGGTGCGCTGGCCAGCATTGCTCGACGCAATGGCAGAGATGGGTCGGTTGCAGGTGCCCAGGAGAGACAAGCCAGCACGCAAAGGAGGTGCTCGAGAAGTGAGTTTTTTATAGGGGTGAATCAGCTGACTGCACAGTACTCAGCTTTCCTGAGTTGCCACTGACACCATAACACATGCGTCTACGTAGAACCCTGCTAGAGCAGTGTTGGCTGTCGAGCCAAATCCGCAAACACTCCTGGCGAGTTGCTTTAGGCCAAGCAGGGTGCAGTGGATTAGGTAGCAGTGCATTGTCAAGTCAAGTTGCCAACTACAGTTGTTTCGCCACTGTTGTGTTGTACTGCCACCATGCAGGAAGATCACACAGCAGGCCAAAGCAGTGGCCAACGCTTACGTGCGCATACATGCTCCTGAGAAGCTGTCGCGCAATCCCAACATCGCCAACCTGGAGGAAGTGGAGAGCAAGACCTGCAAGTGGGAGCAGACCCAGCGCTCGCTGTACCGGCGGCACCTGGAGCGCAGCCAGAAAGCCGCTGATGGCGACAAGCAGGCCGCTGATGACAGGGTTGCCTTCCCAAAACAGCTGGTGCATGACCTGAATGTGCTTCGCCAGCGTGCAGCTGCCAACAGTGCTGCTGACAGTGGCGCTGCAACAGATGGTGCTGCAGCAGCGGCTAGGCCAGCAGGCAGCGGCCCCACACCAGGCAGTGGTGACTCACTGGGGTCTGGCGAGCAGGTGTGCTAGGATGGTGTTTGCAGTTTAGAGATTGTTTTGTTCTGCGGGGCTCTGCGAGTGGCTGTATATGTGGCAGTGCCAGTGCAACCTACTGCTAGATGTCACCAAGTGATGTACTAAGCCGACTAATTTCCTACCTTATCGCATGCATTTCCAACAGGTGTGACACAGCGCAGTCATCAGTGCGGCAATGCAACTGGCGGGTACAATTAGTGGTGTTTTGTCACTGCTCTCCTCAGTACGTTGTTCTTGGAAAACCCTGGTATCAACAGTGTGCAAGAGTGTGTGTGCGTGCGTGCGTGCGTGCGCGCGTGCTTTTGTCTTCTGCCTTTCTGCCTTTCTGCCTACCTGTCATGGTGTGTCTGCCTTGCAGTGTTGGTACCTCATTTGGTATGCCTGCCTGCCTGCCTGTCTAGTTGTAAATCTACCTGTCTTTTGTCCGATTGTCTTTCTGCTGTTTGCCTGTGTTTGTGCCTGTTTGCCCGCATGTCTGCCTGCCTGCCTGCGTGCCAGTTTGCCCATCTAGTCATATACTGATCCGTCGGTCATCATGTTGGTCTGTCTGCCTACCTGCCTTCCTACCCGCATGCAACCTGAGCACCTGTTCATCAGCCTGCTGCTTGCACATCACTTGCATGCATGTTGACGTGACATTTTTCTTGCAGGCTTTTGTCAATGCAGCTGGCGCGCTCTCACATCTGTGGGCTCCTGGGTGTTTGCTCGGCAGGTGCATTCTGGCATGTCATCACATTACGCATCACTCCTGTCCTAATCACCTTACTACGACCCTGTTGCTGTAACGTGAACTGCATCGCAGCAGCAGCGGCGCGTGTCTCAGGGCTCTTTCCCAACAGCAGTACCCCCAGCAGCAGCAGGGCCTACTACATCAGCAGCAGGATCAGCCACAGCAGCAGCAGCAACCTCAGCAGGCACAGGAGAGGTGGGGGCGCCAGCAAGCAACGATGACGTCGACCTCGGTGTTGAGCTGGATGAGGCTTTGGAGCAGTTCCTGCAGACGGCACGAGAAGCAGGCAGCCCTAGGCGCTCGCCAAGGGTCAAACAACGTGCACAGCAACAGCAGGAGCAGCAGCAAAGGCAGCATGAGCAGCAGGAGCAGCAGGCACAGCAGCAGCAGCAGCATGGGCAGCAGCAGCACGTTTCGCCAGTGGCGGACATGCCCTTTGCGCATACAACCCCGCCGGCTGATCCTCAGCAAACAGAAGCAGCAGCAGCAGCAGCAGCAGCAGCTCGTCGCACGCCAGCCAGCATCACTCGCTCGGCAGCGGCTGCTGCTGCTCACCCTGCTGACGCTGCTGCTGCTGCTGCTGCTGCTACCCCACGAGCAGGCAGGCAACGGCGCACGCAGCAGCAGGCAGGCATCAATCGACAGCAGCAGCAGCAGCAGCAGCCAGCTAAGGCAGCGCGGGTTGCAGAGGCTGCTGCTGCCGCAGCAGCAGCACAAGAAGCAGCAGCATCTGCCTTTGAGGACGTTCTCGCAGAGGTGCAGGCTTACCGTGCAGGAGGTGCAAGCGAGGAGGCCGTCGAGAAGCTGGTAGTGGAGTCCATGGGCGGGGTGAGTTGCAGCACAGGCTTGTACAGCCGGGCAGAAAAGAGAGTGGAGTTGGTGTGGACTCAGCTGCTGGCCCTTCAGACGCAGTAGGCACGATGCTGTAAAGGACAGTCAAATATGCTCCTTGGTGCAAAACATGGTGTGCATGCTGGCATGGCATCTGTTTTTCATGCAGAGTTGAACCAGCCTTGTACATCCCTGCACGTCACATCACTAACAACTCGTCTTCAACTGTTGCATTTTGGCTTTGTTGTGCCCGCAGGTTGAGATGTACAAGGCAGTACAGGCTGCTGAGCAGCCGCGCGACGCTGACCTTCGCCACCCTCCTGGCGCTGCCAAGGCGGTCAACAAGATACCAGCACAACGCAGCAACAAGGGAGCAGCAGCCTGTGAGGAAGGGTCTGGCCTTGCTGGTCAACTGCGCAAACGCCAGCGCAAAGCAGCTGCAACATGTGCAGCGGATGCTGCGGCAAAGCGGCGCAGGACAGGCCGTCGTGGCAAGGTGGTGGAATCTAGCGAGGAGTGTGAGGACAGCGAAGGCAGCCAGGGCAGCATGGGTGATGTAGGGGGCAGTGAGTGTGATGTAGAGGGGGGTGAGGACGCAGCAGCAGATGGCAGTGGCAAGGAAGACCTGCAAGAGGAGGTGCAGCAGCAGCAGCAGCAGCAGCATGGTTGCACAGGTGCAATCCAGGCCCGACAGGGGCAAGGTGGTCGCAGCATCAAGCTCCCCGCACGGTTCCAGCAGTAGCTGTGTGATTCGGCATGGGCAGCTTGATGACACGCATGGTGTGCATGCTGAGGCAGGCTGTGTTGTTGTGTTTACGAGTATGTTTGTGTTATTTATAACATAGCTGCAGCTGCCACCATTTTTATCTTTCTGCTGCACCAGTCCTGCTGCGTGCAGTGCCATCTGCTGCAGCACCCGACACACTGGATTGGGCGTGCGAGTGTGGTGCTGTATCGTACAGCTCTTGGCATTGCAGACAAGAATGCTGTATATATACACGTCTTCTTGCACCCCTTGTCAATGCTGGTCTGCCAGTAGTGGCTGCAGTGCACTGCAGGCCACGTGGCCAGTGGGGGTGGTGCCCCCACGCATCTCGGTACTGAGCCCTGTGGGGTCAGGCTTGACGTTCAGCTCTTGTAAACTTGTGTGTCATTGTTTTAAGCTATGTAAATATGCCTGCCAAGCATTATGTGCAAATATCCACCCACTTATCCAGGCGCATCCATTGATCGTAGCACCCCGTCCACGGGGCCCGCGTGTCCAGTGGATAAGGACCCTCCGTGGATGGGCGCTGGATGCCATCCACAGCCTCACTGGACGGCCATCAGTGGACGTGCTGTGGATGCCCTGTGGATGTGCCTTTCCCATAGTGATGATGTGGCTGCGCAGGGCAGGGTCGCTGTTCTTCACCACCATGAAGATCTTGAAGGCGTCAGCTGACTTGTTGGTCAGCTGTGCGAAGGCGCTCTTCATGGCCTGCAGCATGGCGGCGTGGTCAGGGTTGCTGCGGTCGATCCTGGTGGTGTTGGCCGTGGTGAGATGGCTGTAGTCAGCGTTGCCGCCGCCCCCGATGGTTGACGCCTTCACCCAGTCCTTGAGGTTCTGCAGGGTGTAGTACGCAGCGTGCTGCTCAAGGGCTGCAAGGTCGCCGTTGGGCACCATCAGCGTGAGCACGGCAGGGTCGATGAATGTGAGTGCTGTGGTGAACTGCTTGTGCTGTGGCACGTTGTTCTTGTGCAGCCAGTTCTCCAGGGCAAAGAACCACTCATGGATAGGGCCCTTGTAGCTCATGCTGAGCTTGGCGGGTGAGGCGCCCAGCTTGCCGCTGCCGCCGCTGGGGCCTGCTGCTGCTGAGGCGAAGAGTGGGCCTGCTGCTGACAGCAGCTGCTCCATCTTCTGCGTTTCTTCAGGCGAGAGGTCAATGCCCAGCTGGCGGGCTGCTGCCTGAAGTGCGGTGACAGGCGGAACAGCAGCGAGCGGGGCAGGCGGGGGAGCAGCAAGGGGGGGGCCAGGCCCCCGAAGCTGCTGCTGCTGCTGCTGCTGCTGGGTCATGCGGCAATGCACCATTGCCTGCACCTGCAGCTGCTGCTGGGTTGATCACAGGGTAGCTGTAGGCAGGAATCGCAGGGAATGCGCCTGCCGCGGCCTGCGCCTGCCGCTGCTGCAGCTACTGCTGCAGGATCATACCTATGTGCATTTGCAGCGGCTGCTGCTGCGGGGTCATGGCCTGCTGCTTGGCCTTGATTGTTGGCTGATTTGTGGACAAATGGGTTGTACCCACCTGCTGGAATGTGCTGAGTAGTGTCTGCATGGGCAGCAAGCGGGTTAACGATGCCACCCGGTGCAGATGCACGTGGTGTACCACTGGGCAGCGGCGGATTCGTTGCTCCTGTCGCTGCTGATGCTGCTGGCGCTGCTGCTGCTGCGGCAGCTTCCTGGTCAGGTGCCAGCTGCACGCCAGGTGCCGGTTGCGGGAACAGGTGAACGTGCGGATGCTGCACTGGTTGTGCATTGCTGCTCTGTGCAGCACCGGATGCCACCTGCTGCTGCTGTCCTAGCTGCTGCTGGCCAAGCTGTTGCTCGTCGGGCTGCTCCTCATCGAGCTGCATTTGCTCATCGTATTCAGCCATTATTCAGGTCACGAAATCGTACAGTCTCAGCTACCAGTGTAAAGGTTCTCGCTCGGTCCGCTCTGTGCAGTCGTCAAACAAGGAGTCGTATCTTTTGGGATGGGCCCGTGGGAACCAGAACTCGCTCTCCTCTTTCCTCTCTCGCGTTCCCTCCTACATTCCAGGGCCTATGTAGTTCTTACTCATCGGCAGTTGTGCCGACACGTCATCATTGGATCCCAGGCACTGTCACTCGTGTGACACTCATAATCATGTACTGCCTGACGGTACAGTACGTCTGCCCCAGCAGCTCTTGGCCGCACCGTTACATACAAGTTACATGTCAAGAAGAAGAAGCACTCTAACGCAGCAGCAAATTTTTGCCTTTAAAGGCAAGCAAGTGTCATTTTACCCCTGCATGCGAGGCTGCGCATGTAAATGCGTGTAAAAACTGCCTATCTACACATTGCTCAACACATCGTACGTAGCGTATGGCATAGACGGCATCAACACATGCACACTGTACAGCCACACGTGGATGCATGGAACCTTGACGCTTGCCAGCTGATGACTGGTAACTCAGATGTTCATTAGCTTAGAGCAAAGATATTGAGGGGTTGCCCGTCCAGATCACTAGGGCTAGTTCTATCCTGTCAGGAAAGCGACTACACCGCAGTAGGCACACTGCTACAGAGGTTGCAAGTGCGCAATGCCTATGCAAGGGCCAGGCTGGCAAGCCAACACACATGACACTAGTTCTAAAACAACCTGGAGCTTGACAGCAATCTATCTACACATTACACACACAGCAATCTACAAAGTGACACATATACCAAGCTACATGATTGATTCATTATGAATGGCCTGCTGAATGACATATTGATGCGATGCTGGACACAGTGTGAGTCATACTAGTGCTAGGATTCATACTAGTAGTAGGGTAGTACGCCACGAAAAGCTTGGACTGCACTGTATGCGGTATGCACCTGTGAACGGGGCCCATACACACAACAACTTCACAGGCCCAAACACACCACACCAGCTCGTGCTCTACACCTGCGTTCACGCCAAGTTGCACACATAGGTGCCTGTGTGCGAAGTCTGTGATTTGCCCGCTAAACGAGCTGCAGGCAAGAGCTGCCTGCAGGTGAATCCCAACGGTAAGCAACAGCAGCAGCAGTAGCAGCAGCAGCAGCAGCAGCAGCAGCAGCAGCAGCAGCAGCAGCAGCGCTCATGCTGGCGGCGAAATGCAAGCAACTGCATGCAATTGGCCATTTTTATGTTGAATGTGCCAATGGCACCCTCATCAAGATGGTGTGCCTGCAGCAGCAATTGCTGAAGCTGCCATGCAGCCAGATGTGTCTTGGCGCCAGCACACTGCCCCCAATGAGCCTCTCGTTGGCTCCTGAATGGGGTTCCCACTCCTTGTTGGGTGGAGCATGTAATGTAATGTATGTAATGAGTGCGACTGACTGGCCGCGTGTTGCTCGTGCACGCATCTTGTTACGCGTGTAGCCAGCCACACGGGCACTGCTGTGGGGCCGGCGCCAGTCTGCAAAATTTGGCAGCCGCCCTGAGGCAAGTCTGAGGTGCAAAGCAGCAGAAGCAGCATACAAGTACCATAAGGGCCATCGTTTGTGCCGCATATCACGGACGCACGCTGCAGCTTCACGTGATGACTCCATGCCCGTCCAACCCATGAGCACACTACTTGCATATCCTTGCCATATGGCACGCATCCGGTAACAGTCGTTCATGCCAACACCTCTACAGTTGCAACCCACCAAAGATTTTCTAGGGACCCTGTGAGATGCATGCCAGCTCGGGACACAATATTAAAATGCAAGACCAAACTAGCGCTGTGTTGTTTGAATGTGGTCTGTGAGAAATCAGCATGCTGGCTGCAGCCATCATACGCTACCAAGGTAGCAGCACAGGTGGCACGGTGAACCACACATCAAACCAGGGTAGGGGTTGTGGACCTCCGCTGTGGGGGCAGTATAGTCTTCTGAACAAAGCTTGAACGTGAATCTAATGTGTGTGTCAGCCTGGCCCAAATGGCATCCATATGCAACTTTATGCGCAGACTCTTCAAGGTCCATGGGAAACCTCTCTCAAGTGGCAAACTGGTAGATTCTCAATCATCCTCAAGATCCACACGTGTCAGCCATAGCATCTTGCGCTCCAGAGCTGTCATGCAATTACACAAAACAAGGAGCCTTACTACATAGTCTTGACTGAGCACACCAGATAAGCTGCGTCCAAGAGCTGCATGCAGCCAGCCTCCAACTATGTGCCGCATCAGCAGCAGCAGCAGCAGCAGCAGCAGCAGCAGCACTCGATGTGCTGGCGGCGCCTTGCAAGCGGGCGCACACCATTGACCATGGCGTGTGGGCTTTACCGACAACACCTTCAACAAAATTATGTGACTGCAGCAGCACTTGCTGAAGTTATCATGCTGCCAGATCCCTGGCGCCACCACATCCCCACTGGCCATGATGGGTGGCAATGACTTGCTGCGTGTTGCGCACACATGCAAATCGTCAGGCGTGTGGCCACATGTACAATGCTGCTGCAAGGTTTGACAGCCGACCCTGGGCCAACTTCGAAACACATTTTGGCAGATGCAGCATCCATGTAGCACATGGACCATTGCTAGTGCCACAATGCATGTTGATGACAGCGTGCTGCACCTTCTTGCAAATATTTTTTTGCCACTCTGACGTATACACACACCACACACACATCCTTCACCATCCGACACCCATCCATGCTTGCACCTCCATAGCTACCAGATGCAATTCATCAAGGCATGTGCCAGAGGCCCTCTGAGGAGCATGCCTGCTCAGCACACACAGCAGCAGGATGCATGATCCAGCTAGCGTTGTGTTCCGTGTTTGCGCTTCAAGAGGATCAGCACGCAGCTGCAACGATATATACATTACCAAGGAGACACTTGCAACGTGCGATTGAGAGATAGCTGCTTGCATGCTCAACATCTGCTTCAAAAGTAGGTGTACACGGCTTGCCCAGAGTGGCACACACGCAGCCCCACGCACCGCCTCAGCAGAAGCCCTTGATGATGGTGCCAGCGTACACCCATCTCTCAACATCGATTCCTGCCAGCTGCTGCTGCCAAGAAGAAGGCAGGCAGCCTCCAAGTTGTGGACCTTCAAACAGCCGCACGTCTCTGAGCTTCCTCATGCCTGACCAGGAGCGAGGCACGCTGCCAACCAGCTGCGCCCAATGATAGCTCTTCCTGTGCTGCTGGCGCCTTGAGTGCATCAGGCAACGTCCCAACAAGCCGGTTACCGCCAAGCCACAGTGTGCTCAGCCTGGTTAGGCGACCAAGCGACGGCGGGATGCTGCCAGACAGCTTGTTTGTATACAAACTAAGCTCCTGCAGTTGGCTCAGGCCACCCAGCCATGCAGGCAGCGTGCCAGTGAGCGCGTTGTCATACAAGACAATCTCTTGCAGTGAAGCCAGCGCCTTGAGGCTGTCTGAGATGCGCCCGCTCAGGTTGTTCTGCCACACTCGCAACCACTTCAGTTTGACAGCTTGCTGTGGTCTGAGATGGTGCCGCTGACCGCGTTGTCACTCAGGCCCACATCCTCCAGTGAGGTCAGTGCCCCGAGGCTGTCTGGGATGCGCAGCTTGTTTGCGTGCAGATACAACACCTTCAGCTTGCTCAAGCTGCTCCAAGACGACAGGACGCTTTCCGTCAGGGAGTTGTTGGTCAACCTGATGTCTTGCAGTTGCGCCATGCGTGACCAGTCAGCGGGCAGCGTGCCGGTGATGCCTGGCTGGTCACTGATGCCGATTTCTGTCAGTGCACCCAGGCCAGCAAATGCAGCAGCAGGTGGCAGGGTGCCCTTGAGGCCTTGGATGCCTGAGCCAGTCCGAATGTTACTCGCAAAGACAGAAGAGGTGCCCTCACTGCACACCACGCCCTTTCACTCGCAGTAGCGGCCGCTGGCGCCTCTGGCCCTGGTCCAGTCACGCATCACGCCTGCGCTGTCCACCGCCGCCTTCACCCTCAGCAGCGCCTCAAGCTGGGGGTCACCCGAGGCAGGGGCTGGAGCGGGGGTTGAGCCGGGAACCTTGACTGCTCCTGCAACCGAAACATCATGCAGCCACACCACTGCTGTTGCACGTGTTGTGTACACTAGATGGCGTGCGGGCATGAAAGCTTTGTCAAGTTGCTGCGGTTGTGGCCCATCATCGGCATCGGACGATATCAATCTCTGAAATCTGAGTGTTTTACCAAACCCAGCTGAGCCACTGCACTCAGCGACTGCAGAAGTTGCAGGGAAGTTGCCGGGAAGAGCCGCGGCTGCCTGAACATGCCGTTGAGCCAATGCACAACGCCAGCAGGGATCCCTGCATGGTTCCATGCGCGACAACAGCTGACAAGGTGCTCTTAAAGCATCTGCCGCCTCTAAAGCATCTGCCGCCTGTTACAGCATCTTGCACCCTCACCTTGCGTGGGGTTGCACAGCAGCAGCTGCTTGCCCTGCAGCGGCGCGTCCAGGTCTTTGACCTAGTCAGCGTTGTCCAGCATGAACTTGTCCAGGAATATGCCAGCCAGCCAGGCAACCTTGGACAAGTAGTCACCAGGCCGAGCCTGCAGCAGCAGCGATTGTGTGAATATAACGCGGGGGGGGGGGGGGGGCTGTTACACTTTAAAGGCTTGAGAGGTGTGTCTGCCCAGGGCCTCAACACTGGGGTAGCACGGCCCGCAGACGCGGGCACCGGCAGCATAAAACAGCAGTGCTGCTGCTGCTGAGCAGCAGCAGCAGCACAGGCACCGGCAGCAGCGAACGTAACACATGGTCCGAGGGTGTTGAGCGCTGTGTCAACCAGCCAGGCAACTCTGGCCAGTTCCTAGCCCGGCCGTGCCTGTCATCAGTGACCAGCCCTGTGTTGAGAATCTACGCTTGAGGGTAGAAGGTGTTTCGCCATGCTTGCTGGGAAGGATTGTAACACTCAAGCATGTGACACGTGTCTGCCCGTGACAATGTGGCAGCACTGCTGTGCTAGCACCGAACATGTTCACATAAGGCTGGTGCCCTAGCGTGCACAAGTTGATCCTTCGGCGACTGGCGATTGGGGACACTTCTGCCCTGACTCACGGTGAAAACATAAAGCAGCAAAATTTGTCAGCAACTTGTTCCTCTCAGTGCTTGCAGTGCCCACCTTGTACAGGTAGCAGCCTGGCCTGGGCCCCGGCGTCACCGGCAGCTGCAAGGCAGCCGGGGTGCTGTAGGGTGTCCACATCACGCCGTACGCTTCACCACTGAGTGGTGTGAGCACAGAGCTTACCCCATAGGCCATTTGAGCGCAAGCAGCAAGCCGTTGTAACAGGCTGTGTAGGGAAGTGGTGCACCGCAGTGCATCGCAAAGGGCGTAGTGTGCATATCCTCACCCATCACTGATCATGGGTTGGTGCGGCTGTGTGGCCTTGACTGCAAGCAACGCAGCCGCAGTGTGTGCAGAACCCTCCTGCCGGGATGCAGCAGGCAGGCATGCTTTGGTATGCTGCCAAGCCTGACACCTGCAGACATGCTGATGCTGCTTTGTGTAAGTACCTGCTGCAGGTTACTCACGCGCATTCTTCGCATATGTCAAAAGAAAGCGGTGGCTGTGTTGTCTGAAGTACTGCCACCACCCGCTGGTAGCTGCTCTGCCGTGCATGCTGTCACAACCACTAACAGCAGGACAGCACCTACAGCCACGTACGCTAGCACACACGTGCACAGGCACCCACCTTGAACAGCCCACCGTCCCTAAAAGTGTCACCGTGGCTGTTCTTTGCCAGCCAGTACTGTTGTTAGTTGTTGTAGCCGGTCAAGGCGATGGCATGCGCAAACACTGGTTGAGCGCCGGCGCTCGGGCGGTACACCGCTTGTGCGTTGCGCTTATCCGCAAAGAAGGCCATGGAGTCTGACACCACCTGCAAGCCCCACATGCAGCGCTGAGTATGCAGATTGCATGGTTGTACTTCCTTGAGGCTTTCAGCGCAAAGTTGCAGTGCAAGTTTGTTTGCGAATGGAAGCACCAACGCATGCAACAAGATTGGGTGGCGCTGTGACTGCTTAGCTGGCATGCAGTAAGCGATGCTGTACTGGTCTAGACAGCGCTGTTTTTCCCAGTAGGCTGGCATGCAGTAAGCGTTGCTTTACAGGTCTAGACAGCGCTGTTTTTCCCAGTAGCGCCTGCCATGCCGCTCATGTAACAGCATTTCATCAGCACAGCGCATGATGCAATGCCCTTGCTATGCGACGCATGGAGCTGCAGTTTCTGCTGTGAGCGCAGTAGCGTCTGCTCCGGCCCTGATGTGTCAGCAGCCCACCTCAAAGCGCGCAACAACAGCGCCGTACTGCCTGATGTGGCGCTGTGCCTCCCACATGCTGTTGATCTGCATTGACGTGAACCGGCCTTTGCTGGCGGCGCCATGGCCGTCTCTGCTGCTGCCGCAACCGCAAAAGCTGCGCAGGTTTGGCAGGGCCCTTGGTCCTGTGCGGCTGCCACCAGTCGCACGCCGCTGTTGTTGACGCTGCTGTACGCCTGAATGACGTAGCGAGCACGAGCACCATACGCGTCGATGTTTTCTGTTGCTGCTGCTGCTGCGGCACAAAGGCTGGCACGGTCGGCCTTGCTGCATGCTGTTTTGGGGTGCTGCCGATGAGCTCGCTTGAACGCTTGGCTGCCACTGTCCAACTGCTGCAGCTGGTTGATTGTGAGCCCGCAACCCCAGCGCCAACGCATGCAAAGCTGAAGGCAAACGCACATCTGCATAGGCAGACGGAAATAGGTGTTGACGGCCACACAGCAACAGCCCCCAAGGGCTGCTGCTTGCAGCACGTGTGCATAGTTCTATTGCAGCGTCCCAACGGGGCCACAGCTCCCGTGCCATCACCACCCAAGGAGCAGTGCCACCTTGCACCAATCATAAGGTCACCGGTTCGACCCTGGGTGTGGTCGAGGAAAGTTGGAAGGTTTGGCGGCGCCTAATGCACATTACTTGGTAGGCATGGATTGGGAACCTACCTGGCCCTGCAAACTACAGAGCTCAAGAGGCCGGAGCACCCCCGGTGTGTGCGACCCCCCTTGGTTGGGGGACCCAAAAAATAGCAGTAACCAAGGATCCCCAGCCTATAAGCCTAATTACATTGCAAACCCAGCCATTCCTTCAACCAGCTAGATTAGACACAACAACAAACACCGCTTGATACCAGCCATACAATGGCTGTAAGCCTTGCACTGTGGCTGCACACTCTCTTGAGCCCATTTTGTAGCCTTGGTCTTTCAAGGCTCAGATCCTTGCAATGAACAAGCTTGGGGCACATGCCACACGGTCACAGAGCTACAAACATTGTGAATGACTTCACTTCACATGTTTTGAGAAGTGTACACTGCATCATGCATGGAGCTCTCAAGACTGCTGCCTCGAGAGAAACAAATCTAGCATGTGCCAGCTGTTGCATGGCACTGCCACCAGTCACAGGCTGAGGATTCGCCTTCACATGTGGGATGCCACAAGTCTCCCCCACCCGAAGCGAAGCCTGTCACGATGCAACAAACACCATGATTCAACTGTTCCTCAGTACCCCTCACATCACCGGAGGAAACTGACAGCAAGCTACGGCGCGCTGGCATGCAACCAGCCATGAGGTCGCACACAAGCAGCACCCAGGGGACCAGCCTGAACATGCTTGCGGCAGCGTTCAGTACACAGCAGCTGGTCCGTCACTAGGCCACTGCAGCACCGCGCACTAATGCAACCAGACCGTTCACGACAGCACAAGGTGCTGCCCCAACACAATAGCTCGTGGAAATGTGACAGGACGCAGCGCTGCATGCATGCACATCAGCGCCCCACAGCCTGAACACAACGCTTGGTGCAACCGTGAAGAGGCCGACACTGAAGCCACTGACAGACAGGGCCGTTCCAAGGGAGGCCACGGACGGCCAACCAACCCTGTTTGAGCGCCATTACTTCTGAAGCACCAACAACACTAACTCGATGTATGTAGTTAAAGGGCTGACAGCATCACATATGCCAGAAGCCCACCCCACAGGAGAGGCTATAAGCACAAGCGGCCTGTGAGGAGCCAGGCTGGCAGGCTAGCATACATGACAACAACCATGACAGAACCTGACGCGCAACAGCAAGCCACAAAGCGACACAAGCCCCATGTTACATGCAACTGACATCTGGTCAGATGGCTGCTGATTGACATGATGATGCGATGCTATCTAGGTAGATCTGCTGCTAGGCTGATGCACCACGTGAAAGCTTGGACTGCACAACATGCAGTTTGATTTGGGCCCATGCACATCACCATGTGTCAGCCATGCCATCCTGTGCTCCACAGCTGTGTTCATGCAAATTTCACACAACAAGGGGCCTTACTACACAGTCTTTACTGAGCACAGCGGATACGAGCTGCATGCAGCCCGCCTCCACCTGTGTGCCACAACAGCAGCAGCAGCAGCAGCAGCAGCAGCAGCAGCAGCAATCATTGTGCTGGCGGTGCCATGCAAGCGGGTGCACACCATCGACCATGGCGTGTGGGCTCTGCCGACGACACCTTCATCAAGATGGTGTGACTGCAGCAGCGAGTGCTGAAGTTACCACCCGGCCAGATCCATTCTGGCGCCACCGCATGCCCACTGGCCATGATGGGTGGCAATGGCCTGCTGCGTGTTGCGCACTCATGCAAATTGTCAGGCGTGTGGCCACATGCACACTGCTGTGCAGCCAGCAGCAGTCTGCTGCAAGGTTTGGCAGCCGACCCTGAGCCAACTTAAGAGTGCACTATGGCAGACGCAGCATCCATGTGCCACATGGGCAATCGCTTGTGCCGTAATGCATGTTGGTTGACGGCGTGCTGCACCTTGATGCGACGATTTCATGCCACTCTGACATACAAGCACACCACACACATTTTTCACCATCCAACAACCCTCCATGCTTGCAGTTCTACCAGCTGCAATCCATCAAGGTATGTGCCAGAGGCCCTCTTGAGGAGCATGCCTGCTCAGCACACACAACTGTGGGATGCATGATCCAGCTAGCGCCATGTGCCGTGATTGTGCTTCAGGAGGATCAGCACGCGCCTGCAGCCGTATATGCTTTACCAAGGAGACAACAACACAGAAAACTTGCAACCTGCACTGGAAAGATGGCTGCTTGCATGCTCAACATCTGCTTCCAAAGCAGGTGTACACGGCTTGCCCAGTGTGGCGCACACGCAGCCCCACGCACTGCCTCAGCAGAAGCCCTTGATGTTGGTGCCAGCATACACATTCGCATCAACATCAAACCCTGCCAGCTGCTGCTTCCAAGAAGCAGGCAGGCAGCCTTCAAGCTGTGGACTTTCAGACAGCTTTACCATTCTGAGCTTCCTCAGGCCTGACCAGGAGCGAGGCACGCTGCCAACCAGCTGCCCCCCGTCCAATGATAGCGTTTCCAGTGCTGTTAGCGTCTTCAGTGCGTCAGGCAACGTGCCAACAAGCTGGTTGATGCCACCAAGCCAGAGGTGCCTCAGCCTGGTTAGGCGACCAAGCGACGGGGGGATGCTGCCAGCCAGCTTGTTTGTATGCAAACTAAGCTCTTGCAGTTGGCTCAGGCCGCCCAGCCATGCAGGCAGCGTGCCAGTGAGCGCGTTCCCTGTCAAGTCAAAGCTTTGCAGTGAGGTCAGCGCCTTGAGGCTGTCTGGAATGCGCCCGCTCAGCTTGTTTGTGTGCAGATACAACACTTTGAGCTTGGACAGCTTGCTGAGGTCTGGGATGGTGCCGCTGAGCGCATTTGCACTCAGGCGCACATCCTCCAGTGAGGTCAGCGCCCCAAGGCTGTCTGGGATGCGCCCGCTCAGTTGTTTGCGTGCAGATACAACCTTCAGCTTTGACAGCTGCTGAGGTCTGGGATGGTGCCGCTGAGCGCGTTTCACTCAGGCCCACATCCTCCAGTGAGGTCAGTGCCCCGAGGCTGTCTGGGATGCGCCCTCAGCTTGTTTGCGTGCAGATACAACACTTCAGCTTTGAGCCTGCTGAGGTCTGATGGTGCCGCTGAGGCGTTTCACTCAGCCCAACTCCAGTGAGGTCAGTGCCCAGGCTGTCTGGATGCGCCGCTCAGCTTGTTTCGTGCAAATACAACACCTTCAGCTTGCTCAAGCTGCTCCAGGACGACGGGATGCTGCCAGTCAGGGAGTTGTTGACCAACCCGATGCCTGAAGCTGCTTTATACGTGACCAGTCAGCGGGCAGTGTGCCGGTGATGCCGGGCTGATCACCGATGCCGACTTGTGTCAGTGCCCCCAGGCCAGCAAAAGCAGCAGCAGGTGGCAGGGTGCCCTTGAGGCCTTGGATGTCTGACCAGCCACATGTCGATCGCAGAGACAGAAGAGGTGCCCTGACTGCACTCCACGCCCTTCCACCTGCAGTAGCGGCCGCTGGCGCCTCTGGCCCTGGTCCAGTCGCGCAGCACGCCTGCGCTGTCCACCGCCGCCTTCACCCTCAGCAGCGCCTCAAGCTGGGGGTCACCCGAGGCAGGTGCTGGAGCGGGGGTTGAGCCGGGAACCTTGACTGCTCCTGCAACCGAAACATCATGCAGCCACACCACTGCTGTTACATCTGTTGTGTATACAAGATGGCGTGTGTGCATGGAATCTTCGTCTGCAGCTGTAGCCGGTCACAGGCGATGGACGTCAATATCGTCTGCAAGCTCAGGTGCTTGACCATACCACAGCTAGCCATGCACTGCAACAGTTGCAATGAAGAGCCGCACTTGCCTGAACATTCTTTTTGAGCCAATGCACAATGCCAGCAGGGATCCCTGCATGGTTCCATGCGCGACAACAGCTGACGAGGTGCTGTTACATCAATCGCCGCCTCTACAAGCTTGCACCCTCACCTGGCTTGGGGTTGCACAGCAGCAGCTGCACCCCCTGCAGCGGCGCGTCCAGGTCCTTGACCTGGTCAGTGTTGTCCAGCATGAACCTGTCCAGGGGTATGCCAGCCAGCCAGGCAACCTTGGACAAGTAGTCACCAGGCCGAGCCTGCAGCAGCAGCAGCAGCAGCAGCAGCATACCACATGTATGAAGGTGGCCAGGGATGTCCCGGCCAGCAAGCAAACCTTAGACAGATGAAAACCAGGCAGAGCAGTTGCAGCAGCAGCATGAGAACAGCAGCAGCAGCAGCGGCAGCAGCAGCTGCTGCTGGCTCCAAATGCAGCAGAAGATACGGGAAAAGCAACCGTTTGCAACTGCAGCAGCAGCAGCATCAGCAGCAGCAGCAGCATCAGCAGCAGCAGCCGCCAGCTACAAGTGCTTTAGCAGCATGTACACAACAGCAGCAGCAGCAGCAGCAGCAGCCAGCAGCAGCAGCAGCAGCAGCAGCAGCAGCAGCAGCAGCAGCAGCAGCCAGCAGCAGCAGCAGCAGCAGCAGCAGCAGCATATACTAATTTAGCACAAGTATACAGGTATGCAGCGGTATCTGCCAGCCAGCCGGGCAACTTAAACGATGCTTACCAGACCAAGCCTGCAGCAACAGCATGTACGCAGCAGCAGCAGCAGCAGCAGCAGCAGCAGCAGCAGCAGCAGCAGCAGCAGCAGCAGCAGCAGCAGCAGCAGCAGCGTCAAGACTCAACATAGCACATCCATGGTGGTGTCCAGCGGTGCTCCAGCCAGCCAGGCTTGCGCAAGCAGGTAGTCACCAGGCCAAGCAAATGTAGCACAGCAGCAGCAGCAGCAGCAGCAGCAGCAGCAGCAGCAGCAGCCAAAAGACCACCAGCAGCAGCAGCAGCAGCAGCAGCAGCAGCAGCCAGGTGTCCAGCAGTACTGCGCCTGAAGTACTGGTTTGAAGTACTGCGCCGGCAGTACTGCAACAACAATGACAGTAAAGAACTGAAGGCAACATGTACAGATGGAGTGACTCCAGCCTTGGACACTCTCTGTCTGGATAGGGCAGGACGTGTCATACCCCGCCCCTCCCAACACTCATGGCAAGATGCGCTCTGTACGGGCAAGGGTTTTGCAAGGCAATAATGGGTCGTAGCATTGCACTGTCAAGCAGCAGACCCTGGATTAGAAACGCGATTACTTTGAGTACGTTCACCGCATACCTCATACCAACAGCAGCGCTTCGACCCATTTGATGGGGACACCCCATTAGACGAGTGACCCCACTTCCCCCACAGCTTGTGGCAATGCTTGTACAATGCTCTGCACTGAGCAGCAAGGTTGACCACAAACCATGTGAGCTCCCAACGATTAAGCTGCCAAGCAGTACACAAAGGAAGCACCCTGAATATACACAGCAGCAATGCGCCGCACCTTGTACCAGTGGCAGCCGGGGCGTGGCCCAGGTGTCACCGGCAGCTGCTGTGCGGCAGGTGTGCTGCTGGGCGTCCACACAATGCCAAAAGCCTCCCCCTTGTCTGCTGCCATGATGGCACACACGCCATAGGCAACCTGCGCATGCACAAGAATAACAGAGGTTGAGCACACGACATGAAAATCCACACCCAGCCAGCCCCTGACCTTGCACCGACTTGCAGTATGACGCGGGCACACTTGCATCTGGGCACTATACAGAGCTGGCGCAGGCAGCAACGTTCAGCCACAGAGCAGCAATGCGCGGCCAGCACAGGTAGCTGCACCCGGCTGGTGCGCACCTTGAACAGGCCGTTGTCAGCCCAGCTGCTGCCGTAGCTGTTCTTGGCCAGCCAGTACTGCCGCTCGTTGTTGTAGCCCACCTGCAGGGCCGCTCAAGGGGGGGGGGGGGGCGGGAGCAGCATGCACGAGGCATGAAGAAACATGCAGTCAGCATCATGTCAATTAACTTACGTGGAAGTCCAGTGCGTGCATGAGCAGCCATCAACCTTTGTGTGCTTGGCCAAGGCCTCGGACGTGAAAGGGCTGGTGCCCCTGAAGCTCCTTGCTTGGATCTGGTGCTCACCACCTGTCTACTGTGAAAGGACACGGCACTAGCATGCAAGCACTGTGCATTCCAGCGTCCTGCGTCATTTACAGTGGGTGCACGCAGCAGAGCTTGCACGCATGCGGGAGGGTGCACCCTCCTCTGCCACATGGCAGGCTGTGGGGCACTCCTTTGCGTGCATGCAATGCTGAGTCCATTACAGTGACTGCACGCAGCAGAGCTTGCAAGCGGGAGGCGGGAGGATGTGGGGTACTTCTGCGCATGCATGCAGTGCTGTGTTGGGGGGAAGGGCAGCAGCACTTACGAGGCATGCACGAAACATGCGATCAGCATCTACTTGCAATGCATACGTTCCTGACCAACCGCCTGCTCAGTTGCGGTGCAGATGCACGGCAGAAACTTTGCTCCCGGCTGCTGCATGCGGCAAGAGTGCTGGCAAGCAAAGGAGAAGAAGCAGGGTTGTGTGCCGCAGCGCGCACCAGTGTGATGGCGTGGTAGAACTGGAAGTAGGCGCTGGCACTGGGGCGGTACACGGCTCGGGCATTGCGCTTGTCAGCAAAGAAGGAGTCAAAATCGGAGTACACCTGCGCCAGCGCAGCCAGCCGGCAGCATGACAGTCATGATGCCAAGCCAATCATTCAATTTCAATCTGCAGTCTGCGCAATAAACCTGTCAGCCTAAAAACTGCACAACTGGGGTACACTCCCAGCAGCCACAGAAGCATGTCGTTAACATCACTAAGCACGGCCATCAAGTGCTACAATATCTTTCTTTCAAATGTCAATGCAAGGATACACCTGCAAGCATGCAAGCAGCAACAGCGGTGTAGTAGTGTGAGCATATACACAAGCAATCATCATTGACCACAATTGGAATACTTTTGCAGAAAGTTGGCAGCAGCAGAATCATTCGCACGCATGTTAGCAGTCAGTGCAGCAAGTGCGGCAAGCAGCAAGCCATACTTAAAAACCCACAGCAGCTGGCGCTGCGCCTGGGCATGAACCAGCCAACACTAATGCACAGTAAGAGTTCGCTTGCAGCAGCCACATCAAGTGTCAGCACGCATCACCCAGCATGATCAGCAAGTGCTGCAATGCCTTACAGGAAATTGCCGCAAAGTCGCAGTACAACTGCGAGTGAGCAGCAGCAGCACCGCCGAGTAGTGGTGTGAGCATGTGCAGCAGCAAGTGCAGCGAGCAGCAAGGTATACTAGAGACATGCTGTGCTCCGGGACGCAACAAGAGCAGCGTGAGCACCAAGGAGATGCATTCTCTGCTCACATCAAAGCGCGCAACCACGGCGCCATGCTGCCGAATGTGCCACTGCGCCTTCCACAGGCTGGTGATCTGCTGCGAGCTGAACTTGCCACGGCCAGCATGTGGACTGGGGCTGTTGCAGCTGCCCCTGCACAGGGTATCTACTGTGCTGAATCCAAACAAGTCTGGCTTGTAAGGTAGGCACGCTGCAGTTGGTAGGTCTGGCCCGCGCTGCTGCAGCTGCTGCAAAGCTGCTGGCAAATTCCAGCCAGCCTCGCAGCTCCTGGCGGGTTCATTAGGGGCGCAGAAAAACAGCGCTTGCACGCTGATGCTGCACTGCTGCACGTCCACTTGCAGGGCAGCTGCCATTGCCGTCTCTGCCGCTGCTGCCACTGCAAACGCAGTGCATGCCTGACACTGCTCCTGGTCCTGTGCGGGTGACACCAGGCGCGGTCCCTTGCTGCTGGTGCTGCTGTAGGCCTGTGGTGACATGGCCAGCATGAGCTGCGCGTACGCATCGACTGCGCTGGTGCTTTGCGCTGCGCAAAGGCTGGCGCCTCCCGTTATGCCACATGCCGACATGGGCCTCTGCTTGTACGCTCGTTTCCATGCCTGGCTGTTCCTGTACTGCTGCTGCAGCTGAGTCAGCGTGTTGGTGGATCCAACGCGAGGAACGAAGGATGGCACCAGGCCCTGACCTGCAAGGATGGTGCAACATCAGCAGCGCCCAGCAGCAAAAGCAGCAGCAGCAGCAGCAGCAGCAGCAGCAACAGCAGGTATCCGCCGTGCGGCGAACATATAATCAGTCAAGGTGCCGCCGGCCGTATCGGGTGTGGATGCTGCCACGCAGGCATCTGCCTGGAGTCTGCTGCTTCCAATTGGACTCCGCTCCAGAACCCACCGCACCTGCAGCTTGACGTGCAGCGCAGACCAAGCTCAGCACTACCACACATAACTGGAAACGGCTCATTCTGATGCTTGCTGTCAGCTGTAGCTTCAAGAGCCGATGTCAGGCTACACGGGTGTGAACAGCTCCTGCCACGCCTGCTAGAACCCGGGCATATTGCGGCAGATGGCTTACAAACGGCAGTAATCATAAACGAACCGGGACAATGCTTGCACGAATGCGGGTCACCCAGTGACACCTGTGAGAGCGAGTGTTACATGCAGCGCAGGCACAAGATGCGGCGACGCATGCACAAGGGGACGACGTGTGACCAATACCAGAGACCGGCCCAACATCTTGTCCCGAACGCCACAACAGCGGGGCACATCCACAGGTATGAAAGTTTCAATGTAACCGCAAGCCAGGTTTGGGCCCACCATCCCATTTGCACAAACTGATTATACGGTGAATCTGCAATGACTCATTGAATCAGTGCGTCGTTACCCACTGGGTCACAAACCCTCGCCCCCTGGCAGGGCTGGTGACGCAGCTTCAAGTGCTACCCTATAGCACCTAATACCCACCGCACACCAGCGCAGATGCCCCGCCCGTTCAACAACTCATTACTGGGCATATAAATGAGCTATTGATGTTGCTGTCAGTCCAGCGCTTGCGATCCAGCCGCCACACACACCCTACAAGCATGCAGTACAGCATGACCGCATATGCACAAGGCATGCTCCAGACAGCACCTAACACCCACCGCACACCAGCGCAGATGCCCCGCGCGTGCAACAACTCATTACTGGGCATACAAATGAGCTATTGATGTTGCTGTCAGCCCAGCGCTTGCGATCCAGCTGCCACACACACCCTACAAGCATGCAGTACAGCATGACTGCAGATGCACCACGCATGCTCCAGAAAGCACCTAATACCCACCGCACACCAGCGCAGATGCCCCGCCCGTTCAACAACTCATTACTGGGCATATAAATGAGCTATTGATGTTGCTGTCAGTCCAGCGCTTGCGATCCAGCCGCCACACACACCCTACAAGCATGCAGTACAGCATGACCGCATATGCACAAGGCATGCTCCAGACAGCACCTAACACCCACCGCACACCAGCGCAGATGCCCCGCGCGTGCAACAACTCATTACTGGGCATACAAATGAGCTATTGATGTTGCTGTCAGCCCAGCGCTTGCGATCCAGCTGCCACACACACCCTACAAGCATGCAGTACAGCATGACTGCAGATGCACCACGCATGCTCCAGAAAGCACCTAATACCCACCGCACACCAGCGCAGATGCCCGCGCGTTCAACAACTCATTACTGGGCATACAAATGAGCTATTGATGTTGCTGTCAGCCCAGCGCTTGCGATCCAGCCGCCACACACACCCTACAAGCATGCAGTACAGCATGACTGCAGATGCACCACGCATGCTCAAGATAGCACCTAACACCCACCGCACACCAGCGCAGATGCCATGCGCGTTCAACAACTCATTACTGGACGTATGAATGAGCTATTGATGTTGCTGTCAGCCCAGCGCTTGCGATCCAGCTGCCACACACACCCTACAAGCATGCAGTACAGCATGACTGCAGATGCATCACGCATGCTCAAGAAAGCACCTAATACCCACCGCACACCAGCGCAGATGCCCCGTGCGTTCAACAACTCATTACTGGGCATATAAATGAGCTATTGATGTTGCTGTCAGCCCAGCGCTTGCGATCCAGCCGCCACACACACCCTACAAGCATGCAGTACAGCATGACTGCAGATGCACCACGCATGCTCAAGAAAGCACCTAACACCCACCGCACACCAGCGCAGATGCCCCGCGCGTTCAACAACTCATTACTGGGCATACAAATGAGCTATTGATGTTGCTGTCAGCCCAGCGCTTGCGATCCAGCCGCCACACACACCCTACAAGCATGCAGTACAGCATGACTGCAGATGCACCACGCATGCTCAAGATAGCACCTAACACCCACCGCACACCAGCGCAGATGCCCTGCGCGTTCAACAACTCATTACTGGGCATACAAATGAGCTATTGATGTTGCTGTCAGCCCAGCGCTTGCGATCCAGCCGCCACACACACCCTACAAGCATGCAGTACAGCATGACTGCAGATGCACCACGCATGCTCAAGAAAGCACCTAATACCCACCGCACACCAGCGCAGATGCCCGCGCGTTCAACAACTCATTACTGGGCATAAAATGAGCTATTGATGTTGCTGTCAGCCCAGCGCTTGCGATCCAGCCGCCACACACACCCTACAAGCATGCAGTACAGCATGACTGCAGATGCACACGCATGCTCAAGATAGCACCTAACACCACCGCACACCAGCGCAGATGCCCTGCGCGTTCAACAACTCATTACTGGGCATAGAAATGAGCTATTGATGTTGCTGTCAGCCCAGCGCTTGCGATCCAGCTGCCACACACACCCTACAAGCATGCAGTACAGCATGACTGCAGATGCACCACGCATGCTCAAGAAGCACCTAAACCCACCGCACACCAGCGCAGATGCCCGCGCGTTCAACAACTCATTACTGGCATACAATGAGCTATTGATGTTGCTGTCAGCCCAGCGCTTGCGATCCAGCCGCCACACACACCCTACAAGCATGCAGTACAGCATGACTGCAGATGCACCACGCATGCTCAAGATAGCACCTAACACCCACCGCACACCAGCGCAGATGCCCTGCGCGTTCAACAACTCATTACTGGACATATAAATGAGCTATTGATGTTGCTGTCAGCCCAGCGCTTGCGATCCAGCTGCCACACACACCCTACAAGCATGCAGTACAGCATGACTGCAGATGCACCACGCATGCTCAAGATAGCACCTAACACCCACCGCACACCAGCGCAGATGCCCTGCGCGTTCAACAACTCATTACTGGCATATAAATGAGCTATTGATGTTGCTGTCAGCCCAGCGCTTGCGATCCAGCGCCACACACACCCTACAAGCATGCAGTACAGCATGACTGCAGATGCACCACGCATGCTCAAGAAAGCACCTAACACCCACCGCACACCAGCGCAGATGCCCGCGCGTTCAACAACTCATTACTGGGCATACAAATGAGCTATTGATGTTGCTGTCAGCCCAGCGCTTGCGATCCAGCCGCCACACACACCCTACAAGCATGCAGTACAGCATGACTGCAGATGCACCACGCATGCTCCAGAAGCACCTAACACCCACCGCACACCAGCGCAGATGCCCTGCGCGTTCAACAACTCATTACTGGGCATAAAATGAGCTATTGATGTTGCTGTCAGCCCAGCGCTTGCGATCCAGCTGCCACACACACCCTACAAGCATGCAGTACAGCATGACTGCAGATGCACACGCATGCTCAAGATAGCACCTAACACCACCGCACACCAGCGCAGATGCCCTGCGCGTT